>JANPWU010774290.1:0-13793 GCA_024707465.1 Erythroxylum daphnites
CTTCCCAGGCAGAGCCAATGATTATTGGTGTTCCTGGTAGAACCTCATTCGAGAAGTTCGTGAAGGTTGTCAATGTAAGTGAAGGGAAATATGATGGTTTCTGTATTGAACTCTTTTACAAGGTGAAAGAAGTTTTGGGTTATGATCTACCTTTCAAGTTTTATCCCTACAATGGCACTTACGATGATCTGGTACGTCAAGTGTACATAAAGGTAAGGACAAGCATCTCTTTAATTAGTTAGTGCAAGTTCCATGGGGATGACACACAAAATATAAATCTTGTTAACGTGTTTTGGCATTGATTTTATCTGCATCATTTGTGCTAGTTCAATTAAAATAGGTTACTTCCTTCTGAATAAGAGAAAAGAAAAAAAAAAAGGTTGACTAATTTTCTTGTCTGCTTTATTGCAGTTAGAAGCCAATGAGTCAGTCAAGTAAACATTAATCACAAGAAAGCCAAAAAGTTTTAAGTTTTAAGCAGCAAAACAAGACACAGAAATAATCATATATGGAGGAAACAAAATTTCCTGAATCTCTAAGTTGGCTTCAATTCTTGTTTTAATATTCAATTGTTTGATGATTTTTGGTTTTCTATTCTCGTGTGTTATTGAAGAATTACAGCGCTATTATTGGAGATGTCACCATATTAGCTGGTAGATCAGAACTCGTGGAGTTCACTCAGCCATATGCTGAATCAGGGCTGTCCATGATAGTTCCAGACAAGTCTAAAGAGTCCACATGGATGTTTGTGAAACCTTTCACAAAGGAAATGTGGCTAGTCACCGGTGGCATCTTGCTCTACACAATGCTTATAGTTTGGTTCCTGGAGCACCAGAACAATCCTGAATTTGAAGGCCCCTTGATACACCAAATCTTAACAGCACTTTGGTTCACTTTCTCGTCACTTTTCTTCGCCCACAGTGAGTATATATTTGATTCCTTACAGTTGTATGTAAAACTAAATTGGATTCGTTATAGTTCGGTTAATCATAACCATGCAGGAGAGAAGGTATACAGCAATCTGACACGAGTAGTGGTGGTGGTGTGGCTGTTTGTGGTGTTGATCTTAAACTCAAGCTACACTGCCAGTTTGACTTCAATGCTTACCATCCAAAAGCTGCAGCCAAATATCACTGACATCGACTGGCTGCTGAAAAACAACTTAAAGGTCGGCTGTGATGGTGATTCATTTGTGAGGGATTACCTGATAAATGTCCTTGGATTCAAAGCAGAAAACATCATGAACGTTTCAAACGAATACAATTATGAAGGGGATTTCCAAAAGAAGGATATATTTGCTGCATTTCTTGAACTTCCATACGAGAAAGTCTTCATCAACCAGTACTGCAAGACATTCACTGCCACTACACCCACCTACAGATTTGGCGGACTCGGCTTTGTAAGAAATTATTTTTGAAACAAGAATTGCATGAGTTTTCTTACTGTGCGCTCTAATATGTGCACTAAAGCTTCTTTTATATAACTTCCTCTTAGGTATTCCAGAAAGGATCTCCAATGGCAACGGATTTCTCTAAGGCCATACTGAAGCTATCAGAGAATGGGGAGCTGAAAAAATTGGAAGACAGGTGGTTTGCCGCATCCCCGGAGTGTTCAAACACTACAACTGAAGAGAAACTGGGAAGTTTGAGCCTCCGCAGCTTCTGGGGTCTCTACGTAATATCTGGTGGAACCTCTACTATTTGTTTTTTATTATTTATGTTTAGTTTGGTGAAGAAATATCGGAATGATCAACAAGTAGAAGACCCAGGAAGTGCACTTCCAACCGATGATAATGTCTTGAAGAAGACTGCTCGGCTAGCGCTCTATATTTACCATGGAAAAAGGGTTGTACCAGCAAACTCAACTTTGGCGCAGTCACCGGATCATAATCATCAACTGAGCTCTCCAATCTGCAATTCAACTCCTTCTCACTCTTTGGTCAGTCATCATTATTAGAGTTCTTCCCTTGTTGCTTATGAAGTTCTAACTATTCCGGATCCCAATAGATAAGGATATATATAGTACATATTCAACATTACTTTCCATACACGAAATGGTGGCTCCAATGTAACTCACTCAAATTGGGATTTCGGTTCATGAGGTGGGAAAATTATGTAAATTCAATATCTAATAGGTAGATACTACGTTATTTCTTATGAATTTGTGAAAAGTGATGAAAAAAATTATGTAAATTCAACATCTAATAGGTTGCTACTACGTTGTTTCTATTGAATTTGTGAAAAGTGAATGAAAAGAAATTTAAGTTATTAGAAATTATTGTGGTTGTCTATTTATAGCCAGCCTTCATTCATGATGTCCTTGTTGGACTTCGTTACAAAGGTTAAAATGACGTATACTGATATTTAATTCTACTGTGTCATAACTTAGTTCTCTTACAGCATGTTTGGTTTAATGGCTAGAATAGATGGGAACTGATCACCTGTTCCATAATTGTTGTGCCAGTACTGTTCCATTGCATCTGGTCCATATATTTATATAGGACCCACAAAAATTTATGGACTAGATGTAATGGAACAGCATTGGAACATCAATTATGGAACAGGTGATTTCATTCCAGAATAGATAGGAAATAGAATAATTATTCTTAGGAATAGAAAAGATGAGGAATAGAATAGAATGAGTATTACTTTGTTTGGTTTACTGCTAAAGAATTTCTATGCCAGTTTGTTTGAAAATATAAACTTGAAATGACAAAGGAATAACTAACAAAAAGACCAAAATATTATTATTATTATTATTAAATTCCTTATTATTATTGATTTTATTGTTTTTTATTATTAATTTTATTATTTTAATTAATTATATTTATTTATATTATTATTGTTATTAATTTATTATCATCATCATCATCATCATCATCATCATCATCATCATATTATAAGGATAAAAAAGTCTTCAACAAATAACTCTATTTTTAGAATAGTTGAAGACACCTTTTGATGATCTTTAGCTTTTCTATGATTAGGTATTATGATATTTTTGTCTAATCAAACAAAGGATTATTTAAATTTGAGGAATATACCAAGAATAAAATTCCTATTCTTGTCAACCAACATGCCCTTAGTTATTAAATAATTTTTATCAAACAGTTTGTGCATATAGTGTAATGAGGTATTCTGTCAAATGATTGATGTATATTTGAGTTTAGTACTTTGGGAGTTGAGCAACAAAACTGGTTGAATAAAGTGAAGAGGGATGTTTCTCTGAGCCTAAAAAGTCAACCTTTGAATCATTTCCCCAAACACCTTCTATACATACTATTTTGGGATATAAATAAAGTAACACATAATATAAAACAACTTGGGGACTTTGTTAATATATCACCAGACATTACAAATGAAATGAGGGTTTACAACATGCTAATTATACCTTGTATTCTTTGTTTATTTAAAAGACATATTAACAATTATGGATAGTTTTTCAGTTATATCCCAACTGTCTAGAAGTTATATCTAAACTAATAATATTTATCCAACAGTATCTATCCATTTTTGACCTGTCTAAACAACATAAATATTGGAGGAATATATTAGGATACTCAGCTACCAACTGGAATAAAGGAAAAAAGAAAGTTGTTATTGATATAGATTCTTATTTTCCTCTAAAAGCTACTTCTAGTTTTCAACCTAGTTTTAAAAGTGTCTTAGTTGATTAGGATGTTGTTTTCCGATGTAAATGAGCATGAGCTAGATGGATTGATCATTCATGTATTCTTTAAATACTTTAAATATACCTTATTTTTAAGAAGCAATAGATGCTACAACAATGATAGGTCTATGATTTAAGGTACCTTCTTATTATGGGATTCATGTGTCTTTACTTCAAGATTTAAAAAAGGGATATTAGTTGATTCTGGAGATATATAAGTCTAGTTGGGAAATAATATGATGCACTATTATGGTAGATAGACTAATCAAAGACAAAGAACTTTGATTAATTTATTAGTTTATCATAATGTTAGAACAACTTTTATCAAGTTTGTTGATACTTTTGATATGATAAAAAGTGCTCATGCTTTGTTTAGATTATTTGTTAGACCAAAAAATATTATGCACTTTATTATAGACAATGCAGATAATTATGTATCAGTTGGGTACTTATTACAATCAAAGCATGACATCTTTATTAATCTCTACATGTAGCTTATTATACAAATCATATTTTAAAAGACATTTGTTGTATGGAACATTTCTAATCTTGTTTCATATGCATCCAAGGTCACAATATTTGCCTATAATAATTTTTTGTCTTGGTTAAAAAAGTAAGAAAATTAGGTAGAGATTGTGCGTCGTGCTACTATTAGGTTTAAAACTACATTTATAACTTTGAAAATGTTTACAAGTATAAATAAGCACTTTAAAATTTAGTGATAAGTAAACACTTTTCAAGCCATAAGTTACCAAAGAATGTAAAAAGAAATTAAGTTAATGATATTATTCTGGATAATGAATTTTGGAATTTTGGCCTAATTATTGTGGGGATTATGATTCTACTTATAAAGTTGTTGATGTTTGTAAACTTATATGAGAAGCCATCTTTATGAATATATGATGAAATGTGTAGATTTAACAAAATAATAATGGGTCTTTTTAATGGGAAGAAGAAATTGTTCAAGCCTTATACATATATTCTTGATCAACAATGAGATAAGCATCTTACTTCCTTAATCCTTATTGCTTATATGGTGGATATATATATATATATATATATATGCTAATATTATGGGTGGTCTCTTTCATATGATTGAATGCAAATGTATTTTGCTAATGAATTGCAATCAAGAGTAACAAATGAAATTAAATTGTATCACGAAGGTTTAGTAAGTTTTGCTATATCTTCTGCAAAAAGATAACTTACAATGAAAAAAAGACATCATGGTAAGTTTTCATACTTTTAGTTTATTCTTTACTTATTAATAATATTTTTTTACATTTATAACCGTTAATTTAAAATGTAGATGAGTGGTAGACATTATTTGGTGAAATTGTTCCAACTTTGTGAAAATTTGCTATTAGATTACTTAATCAAATAACTTCTACATCAAGTTGTAAATGTGATTGGATCATTTTTGAACGTATTCATAAAAAATGAAATCGTTTGGAACATTAAAAACTCAATAACCTTGTTTATGTTACTTATTATTTGAGGATGAAAAATATGTATTTTATTTATTGAATTTTAATTTAAAGTCATTATACATTTTATTATTGCTTTTATAATTTCTTTATTATGAATTTAGAGCACTTAATAAGAAGATAACATATGATCTAGTTGATATTGATTATATTGATCGTACTAATTTTTTAATTTAAGAAGAAAAAATACCAATTGATCTTGATTATAATAAACAAAAATATTTTTATCATTTTGAATAAATTAAGAACATCTATTGAGGGTCAATTGTTAAGTTGTCATTTTGTGTTCATTTGATATATGAATCTCTCTCATGTGTTGAAATTATTATTTAAAATTGATAGATTTGTCTCTTAATTGTTCTCAGATGATTTTCAACACTTTAAAGATGAAATTGAATCAAAAAGATGCAAAAGAAACAATGAAAATTTGAAAATTTCAGAATGGCAGCAAATTCAGTGACTAAGCGTGGGCACGTGTAAGGACAAAATCTATCAGCAAGATCTATTTTTAAAATGCAGACCCAATCCACTTCATATTTTTACGATTTTGAAAATCAGATTGCATCCTATTCGATGGGAATCAACCACTTGAATCTAGGGGAAGGTTATCTGTTGAAAATCAAAGAAAGATGGGGAAGATTAAAAGGGAAAAGGAGGCTGGGCATGTTACTATTCACGACAGCCTTTAGGAGTAGTTTTACGTTTTTTCTGCATTTTTTCTTCTTCTCGACAACCATAGTTAGTTTTTCAATTTCTGCAGTATTTCTTTAGGGATTTTTCAGATTTCTAAGAATGACCAGGGATGGAGACTTTACAATTGGCCATTTCTTTGTTTATTTTTACCTTTTTTTATGAGTAGCTAAATTTCTTTTCTTGGTTGAGGGGAACCAAGTTATCTTCTATTATGTGTGAGATGTTTCAATAAAGTTTGTTTTGTTAATGAACATTGAGTGTCTTCCGAATTGCTTTTTCTAATTGAATTAGTTGATTTCTAGGTGCGCAACTAAGAATTGGTTTACTTAATAGCTAGATTAATAAAATATGACGTTCAGTTTTGTTGATCACAAGTGGCAATTAGGATTATTTTCTTTACATTAGAGTAGGAAATTCTAAGAAGATACTTATCTTGATTAAATGCATGTTGTACATGTGTTATTGTTTTCTTAGTGCTTAAAGCTACTATTCAATTGAACCTATGATAGTATCTAAGTTGTTGATTAATAAGAATGCTTAAAATACATGTTTCTATTCATTTACACTTAAGAGAAAACATCCCCTAATGAATGTTTATTGATAAACTGAATTTTATATCAAGGATCCATATTAGTGTGATAACATCGGTGACCCAAAACCAAGATTTGATTTTCCATATTTGAATATTTTCATTTAATTTCAATTTTTGTTATTTCTAAATCCTGAATTTCCGTGACTTAAAACCCCCTTTTTTACTTTGTGTTGAACTCGTACGATATTTACCTTTAAAAATTTCTCATGGGAACAATCCCTACATTCCACTACTACATTAATTTATATTAACAAAAGTTGGTTTCTTTTTTAATTTGGTTGTAGGTGACAGTAGTGCCAAATTTTGGCATCGTTGCTGGGAAATTTCTTGACGGTTTTTCTATTGATGTTTTTGTTTTTGTTTTTAGTTTCGTTGCTCTTGGTTACCTTGTTTTTTGTTTATTTAACAATTTTTCTGATTTTTCGATCTTTTAGCGGCATGGCTCATTATCAGTATGCTTTTGATTCTAATTTTTCATATTATCCTTATTATGATAATGAGTTTCCATTTGTTGGTATTTCTAGGTTTGATCATCAAGTGGCGAATTTCACATCTTTAGCTGCGTAAGTATCGAGAGATGCCCAATAAGCTAAGGTATGTGAAGTTTGCTCATTTTTGGGTTATTCTTTTCGTATGTGTTCCTTTTTGCAGGATACACAGCATAGATTCATTTCTCTACCGAGCTACTATGAAGAGCAGTCCTACTTCTAGCCAGAGCCTCCACCTCCACCATCGTCACCACAAGTTGATGAGATGTCTTTGGAGGAGATCGTAATGAGTTTGGTGATGAGCACTCTTCAATTCCAAAAGGTAACAAGGAGTAGCTTAAAAACCTTAGAAGATCAATTGAGCCATTTAGTGGAGAGAATGGAAGCCTTAGTGTCTGCAAGAGTTCTTAGCCAACAAGAGAGTGATGCGGAGGAGTTGTGCATTCCTTCAGAGAGTGGAGACCATTTAGAGAACCCAGAAACAATAAAGGAAGAGCAAGCGAATTTAGGAGAGGAAGAGGTTATAGTTCAAGAAAAGATGGAGGATGTACAACTGCCTATGGTAATTAAGCGATGTAGTTCATGTTATCGCTAACCAAATTTCATTTCCTTTTCCTAGTTGTTTACAGGTAAAAGAAGAAGAAGAACAAAAAGAAATGCAAAAAGATGAAAAGCTGCAAAGCACATATGAGTTGAACAAGCCGTGGGCAAGCGAGCTAAAGATCAAAAGTGACAAGCAGGATGTTGAGTTTCCACAACCATTGGCATTACTTTTACAAAGACCATCCTGGTGTGAGAAGGGCGATGCCTGAAAAGACGAATGGATATTAGAGTATGATGGTGAAGTGATGAAGTTCCACTCATCAGAAGTCATAAAGCATCGTGTTGATAAAGAGCCTACTTTAAGGGAAGGTGCTCCAGGTTCCTCACAGAGTTTGAGCATGCTTCCTGTTGGACTCAAGCATCCATTTGATAGTGGATGATGTACAAATGCCAAGGGTCAAGCTTATGACCTTATATAAGTTCTTAATGGGAGGCACCCCATCCGTATCCCTTTCTTTTGTGTGTTTTTCTCTTTTATGCATATCTTTTGAGTGTTTGCTTTGAGTGTTTTACTTGTTTTCTTTGGTTTGTTTTGTTTGTAAGCTTTTGAAAAGGAAGCTACAATCTTTCACTTCAACATTGCTTTCTGTGTTTTCAAAGCTGCATATGGCGTCTTCAATCTAGGGGAGTACACCTATTCCCATCTCTTTTTTGTGCTTTTATTGATTGACGACAATGCCCATTATAAGTGTGGAGATAGGGCATGCGTGAAATTTCTGCACACTTGGATTGTTGTGAATTTGATGGTGATGATGAGAATGTATTAACTTGAATGATTTTGGTCTTTAGTTAATAGTTAATTGTTTTACAGGAATGATGTTGATTCTTTTGATTTGAGGAACTTTGATTGACTCTTGAAATGATGCTAACTTCAAAGTTTTTCTTTTTTTTTCCCTTTGTGTGCCTTGTATGTGCTTGGTAACTCTTGTGTATGATGATTGGTATTTAAGTGCATTTTGTATAGCTTTTCATATGAATATGGAATGGGATACTTAGAATACAGTGTCGAAAAAAAGCAAAATTAAAAAAAAAACAAAAAGAAGAAGAGATAACTATCTTTGTTTTTGCTTTGTTGATCAAAAATGTCTTTGTCTTATGTTATTAAATAAAAAGCATCGTTGTTCTTTTGTTTTTGAGATATTTTTGTTCTACTTGTATTGTTTCTTTTCATCTGTGTTTGTGTTGTACTGAGCATCCTTGACTTGTTTATGTGATAAAAAATGCAAAATGGCTTAAATGCTAGATATTATGCATCTTAAGTGACTATTTTATTGACTATGTGCTTGCATGTGAGTAACTTGTTTTTTATCATGATAGAGTTGAACTGAGTGAATTGGATTGAAAGCATTAATGGATTTCTGTGTGCTTGATTAACTATTAACTCTTGACCATAATTGTTTGAGTGAAACGTTTGATTTATTGCTTGAGGATAAGCAATGGTTCAGGTGTGGGGGAATTAGTTACAAGAAGTTGGGTTTCAACAGTTGCACCAAGTAGTCACCAACCTTCCCAGACCAATTTCGATGATTGCCTCAGTCGCCTAGAACACCGAATGCACTGCATGGAGCATAATTTGCTGGATTTTTGAGAGTATCAAGGATTCCAACCTCCACACCCACCAAAACTATGATTTCGACATTTCCAAATAGAGAAGCCTTCTTTTCTCTTTTCCTTTATATATGTGCTTCTTTAATTTTATGTCCTAACATTGAGGACAATGTTGGTCTAGGTGTGGGGGAAGGAATTGGATTATATGTGTGTGACCTTTTTCGGTCTTTGCATGTTGGCTATGCATGCGAAGCCATGAAGTTTTGTCACATTAATTCGGATGAGATTAAGAGTGTGCATAAAGTTAAAATGGGCTATGTGAGTCTAAGGTGAATCATGTTGATTGATTGCAATAACTGATCTTGTAAGCTTAATCAAAATTTTGACATTTAAGTGATGAGGTAATTTGTGGAATTGAAATGAATTCTTGAATTAAACCTATGAGCGAATTTGAGCCTTAAATGACATCATCTTTATATCATTCTATTTCTTTGAATGGTGTGATGCTTCTCTAGTCATTTTTGCCTTCAGAACTTGAACTGAATCGGATTGAAATTGTTTGATTACATGGTTTATAGAAATGATTAAGGCCTTCTTTGTAACAACCCACTCTCACAAGACACGAACCCAACATCCTAAATGATATCTGAGTACGAATCCCATAAGAGTGGCATGCTAAAACAGTAAATGATCGAATCCCATTGCAAATTTTCTTAAATAATAAATACATATGCGGAAAATCGATAATCAATTTCGGCCCGATTTATTTATAACAATTTCAATCAAAAAAGATACAAACATTATTGAACACATCAGAGTTTCAGTAATCACTTGGGCCTGTTTCAGAACAAAATACTTGTTTTATAATATCTTTACATTTCAAAAACCATTTTCATACACACTGTATAACTCTTAAGCTTAAACTTTTTAGGGCAACATAATGAAATACATATGCAGGAGCAAACTGGCCCCAACCCCTAACTCTTGCTCATTTGTAGTGGCTAAACTCCAATTGCTCTAATTGGATAACTCCTCTGAACCTGAAAAGCCACATTGTAATTTTTATAAATTTTGCGAACTCAGTGAATGAACCATCATTGATGATTTTACCGAATTCATATACACAAATCACATATTTTGCAATTATTCATGCAAAACATATATATTCCAAATACTCGCACTATCATGGCACATCATTTAATTATTGCAAATCAGAACATATATACATAGATACAAATGCATATGAGACTCCATATTCGTTATTATTGTTGTGACCGAGTGCCTATCACATATCACATATACAAATACTGGCCTATTAGGCTCAGTCAGAAACATATATCACCGAGCATGGCTCTACGTGCAGAATTATATACCACGAAGCAAAGCTCTATGTGCAAGTGTTTGATACTGGCTACTCCGGTCACAACACCTTTATCTGAGCATACATTTTATGAAATGCATCAATTCAGAATTTACCATATGTCACAATCATTTATAAAGCGCAGTCAGAATTTCATAATCATCGAACCTAAGTTTGGCATTCAACTTTGGTTGAGAATTCACATAGCATAATACAACTAGAATTTCATAATCTTCGGACCTAAGTCCAGCATTCAACTTTCTTTGAGAATCCACATTTCATAAAGAATTATCAAACAAATCAAAGCACTTCCAATACAGTCCCAAATATTTACTACTCAGACTTTAAGTCTTGAATTCAGAAACAAATAGCAACAGTTCAATAATTGGAAGCTTAACAATCAAATCAAATCAATCCTGGAAAATTCATCTAGGTTATCTCACAATACGCTCCAAGAAACTATTGCCTGGATGGTCCAGCAATGTCCGACTGGCATCCGATGTTCTCCTCTATAACATACACAATACATTTACAAATATCACATTTTGCACAAATGTATAAGCATGCCTTTATGCACATCTATGTATATAAAAAATGCACAATGCAGGTTCAATGACAATCCCGGGTATCTTATTGAATTCTTATTCCCTTATCATTCATATATCAAAACCCTCATTAATAATTTGTACTTAGGGTTTGGACCATAATAAAACAATGTGAAACTAATTTCTTAACCCAAATGATCAATTCTGATTTTTCTAACAATATACTTTTGGGTCAACTTTGTATGTCCATTATCATCAGGAAAATAAAATAACTTGGCAACATTTACTTCTGGAAAATTGTCCACCCATTTCTTAAGTTTCTAGTGACTCTAAGATCATCTAATTTGATTCAGTATTCTGTGAGTTATGCTCACAATACCATAGACTATGTATATTTGAACTTTTGACTAGTATATGATCTTACCCTCTAATTGTACAACTCATATCTTTCAGCTAAGATATCCTAAAATTACAAACTTAGTACCAATTGAAAGCTAAGAGAATAAACTACAACTTTGGTGAAGACACCATTGTCTGATTCGACCTAAATTAATTCAGTTTCTTTGATAAACTCAGGACATGATTTATGTCCCTTGTAGCGCTACTGCCTAAGCCAATACTCAATTTCACGTGAAATTTCAAGACTCTTAAGGATAGAATTCAAATTCAATTTCTTCTTAACATTTGTAGCAAAATGTCTCTAGTTCAATTTAAATCAATAATCATTTCATTTGGAAATCTACAGATCAAAATATAGCCAAAATACCGAAGCATGTTCAGTAAAAACATTCCAGTTATCAAATTCCAACATACCTCAACATTTTTATCGTAACACCCCCTTTCAAGATAACTTTGCATGATCATTATGACAAGGAAAATGGTGTATTTCAGTAACACTTTCTTCTAGAAAATTATTCCACTATGTTTCCAGTTTCTAATAACACCAAAATCGTACAATTTGATTCAGTATATTGAAAGTTATACCCAAAATAGTTCACACTATTTTTAAACTGTACAGAACTCCTAACTCTACTTCCAGCAAGATTTTGAAATGCTTAGAGATAGAATTAACATTCGACTTCTTAAAGAAAGTTGTAGAAATATGTGTCTATTTTAATTTAAATCAAGAATAAACTCATTTAGAAATACACAGATAAAGTTATAATCAGAATATCGAGACATGTTCAGTGAAAGTTTTCCAGTTCATAATATTCCAGCACACTTCCACATCAACATCTTATACAATCTTCCCTAATTCAATCTTCATAAATTCTCTATCATAACATGCTATAGACACTAATCATTTACTTACTTGTTTAGTTCAAATCTCAGCTCAAAAGTCACTCTTACTCAGTACTCCAAACATACAGAATCATCACACATTCAAGGTGGAAACTTGAAAGATTTCAGCTAGGACAATGCAATTATGTTCTGATTCTCTACTTAATTTTGTGAGAGTGAAGCACGAATTATTGGTGCAATAATCAGACATGAACATAAACAAACAAAGGGAGGTACAAGGAAGAGTGTTTCCATGGTGTGTGAGAGGAAGGAAGAAGAGAAATGACCATAGCTGGAGTTGTTCCTGCTGAAACTTACACCTAAGGTGTTAGGTGTCATCCAATGGAATGGCCATATGTCTTATGACATGTTCAGCATTTATCAAGCATAGGTGCTGCCAAATGTCTCCAACTAACTAGGTCACTTGTCCATCAATTAACTATATCATTTGTCATCAACTTACCAGCCCATTTGTCATACAATGATTGATCCATTTGTCACCAATTTAACTATGCCAAATGTCACTCAATTTTAGAATAAATCATTCAAATTTTTTATGCATCAATTTATCTTACCACTTGGCATTTGTCTTAGTCTAAAAGTACCCCAAAATTGCGGAATTTTCTAAAATTCACCAAAATTTCTAAAACAATAAGTAGTAACACCAAATCAGTTGTTAACACATTTAAACCATAATTCTTAATATAATCACATTTATAAATCAATTATACCCAGAAAATGTCAATGAAAGCATGTACAATCATATTCATGTGCAATAATCAAAATTCTCATGTATGTGCAAAAATATACAAAGCATGATGTGTATTTTCTAATTTCTCATAATTCATTATTCTCACCTTAACATGGGTAATGGGATATTACATTCTTTGTTTTTACACCCTTTAGCTTAAAAATGATCCATCTAGTTATTTTCCCTTTACAAACACTGTTGAGCCTTTAACTTTCTTTTTCAATCAATCACCTTAGATTAAAACCCAAAAACCCCATTAGCCTTACCCTATCACAAGTTGAATGAATCTTTGAGTAATTTGGGACTTTTGTTCTGTATTGTATTCTGAGATATTTTTATAGTTACTTCAACTCATGTGTTTATTAAATTATGCTGCCAGTAATTTTTTGTTTTTATTGTTTTCCCTTATTTTTAACGTTATTCAAGTAAAAAAACAGAAAAAGAAAAAAGGGAAAAAGAAAAAAATCAAAAAAAAGAAAAGAAAAAGAATAAAGTACAGTAGCATTAGTTAGTATAAGTAGTTGTAGTCCTTTTTATTCATATGTTTATCTCATAATTTTAATTTTGAAGTGAATCACAAGTTAATACACCGATAAACAACACACAAGAAGGGGGTTTGAATTGTGTAAACTTTTTCGTTTGACCCTTCCTTTAAAACAATACTTGTTTAATCAGAATTACTATGACTTTTGTAAACTGAAAACAAATAACACAAGTAAGTGAGAATGAGAGTTAAGAAATTTTGGACACAGAGATTTTATCCTGGTTCACCCCAA
>JANPWU010794260.1:0-13691 GCA_024707465.1 Erythroxylum daphnites
ATTAAACCGTCGGATTAAACGAAGGAGCGCGATGGCTGCAGAACTTTCAGAGAGGGGGAGAGGTGATTATCACCGTTGGATTAAATGGACGGTCGGGATGGATTGCGTCGTCGTCCATCCCAACTGGTCCTTAGTATATATACTTAACAAATGAAAAAATTATTTGGAAAATTCCTAAAAGCTCTCCATAAAAAACCACTAAATATTTTAAAACAAAAATATTTTTCTAACATTCCTATATAAACTAAGATTCAAGTTAGGTTAATGACTTGTTATACACTAAACACATCTTCAGAAATTATTTCAAATTCATAAGTACTTAATATTATATAATAAGTAGTTCAAAATTTGATAATCTTTTACCACCTCTACTTTTTTTAAAATATATACTAAAAACAACTTTATTGCAAAAAACTGAACAAAATTTGTTTTCATAAAATAATCATTCGTAATATAAATAATTGAAATAGGCCTAATATTTTACAACAAATAAAATACAACACTACCTCTATTTATGGTGTAATATAGATAGTATATTTAAATATAACATATTGAATACATTATAGAAAATGATAATGGTTGCTAATGCTTATAAATACATTAAAACTTTTGATCATGCTATAGTAGATTTATTTATATTAGGGTTCTTAGGACAGTTAAAGATTAATGAGAATATCATCTAATTGAGTCATAATAATATAATATATTTAAAAGTATTGATAGTGAATGAAGAAGAAATTATTTTGTATGAAAATAATGAACTCATACAAGATATTATACCAACCTTTATTTTATTTATTTCTTCATATTTGATAGAAAATCCCTCCCATTTTATGGGTTTAAATGTCAAAATATTATCAAATATTAGGTATAAAAGACTTTTAGATTTTAAATGATACAAAGATACATTTCATGTTAAAACTATGCTAATGGAAGACTTAAACCAACTCTTTTAGAAGGAGAAGTTCCTATATGAATGTTCCTTTTTACCTAGAGAAAAAGTTACAAATAAAACTAGATAAAATTACAATACTACATACCTTATAATAGGTTGATCTATAAATAGCTAATTAGTTATACACAAAAGGAATGTTAGAAACTATGTCAAGACAAAACTACAAAAAAACTGAAGAATTAAATATTTAGAACTAAAAAAATTGAAGATATTTCAGCTAATAATTTGATGCTAGAGGTGCAACTCCACCTCTAAAATTTTCATAAGAATTAAAATAAGGCCCTAAAGTTATGATGTTTATGAGATGATCTTTTAATGTTAACATTTATTCACTTAATAAACTTTACATAATTTACTAAAAATTTCAAACTTAATATAAAATGAGGATAAAGATCTATTTATATTGTAGAGAAAACCTTAAGCGGTCCATTGCTAAGATTCATACAAATAAAGGTTGTTTTATAAATAAACATCAACATCAAGGATTAATTTATAAAATTTGGAATATTCAGTGCTTATTTAAACTTTCATAAGAACCTAAGGGTTATATATTTTGTCAATGTTTCTAATATTCTTAAAGATAACAAATTTAAAGATTTTTATATAAATTTTAGAGAATAAATAGTAAATGTAAGAACAAAGACTCTTATATGAAAAAGAAGAAAACTCTTTAAAAGATATAAACAAACCTAAAATATAAAAAAAATGATAGAAACCAATTTTTTCGACCTCTTCCAATTATAAAAATATAATTTATTATAAATGTCAATAAATGATCATACTAATAAGTATTATAGGACTAATAGAAGACTTCAAATTTATTTAGCATAAGAAATAATTAATAAAATACAAGTCTATCTTATTTTAAAAAAAATCATGAAGAATTCTCAAATGTTGAATCTAAAAGTGAAGCTTTGTTATTAGAAGAAACTAGTAGTTTAAGAACAAATCACTGGTTCAAAGAAGCAGAAGAAAAACAAATTGGCATATTATCTAAAGAATACTTTTTTTGTGAGAAGCTATAAACCATATACAAGATCCTTAAACACAATATATTAACTTATTAAGTGATGAAAAATGAATTTGTTATAGACCTATTAAAGTGATATTAACTTGGTATGTCATAAAAAATAACCATTAATAGGCCAGAGTTATTCCCAACAAAGATACTCTGACGTTAAAGTCAATAATTCTTAGAGGTACTATGTAAGAATATCTCTAATTATGCCTAATGATAGTGGTTATAAAGACTTATCTTAAGATGTATCCCTTTTATAAGATATCCTTCTTTGATATATTGTTGGACTCTAATTATCTTTGGTTAAGTTAAATCCAACATCTACGAGGTATCTTTGTTGGTATTTGATTAGGACTTTACCTCCTCATATGATTAAATCATATCTTGATTGGACTTACCTTTTTAGATAATTGCAACTCTTATGTGAGCTTGAAACATATAGGTATGAAGAAGAATGGTAGCCATTACTAGAATAACTTTGACTTCATTTATACGCATAAGTCTTTAAAAAGCTAAAAGCAGATTAAAAGATAAAATTTTAACCCAATGATTATATAAAAATTATGAGCTATAAGTATAAGAAGAATCTTGACCTGTTTTTATTAAGAACTAGAACTAAGATTACAAGATGATTTGAATGCCATAAGCAAATAATTTGATACGTTTAAAAAGTTCTTTGAAAAACCAAAGAGAAAACTCTTGTAATTTTATTAATGATCAAAGATGTGTCCAACTGAAAAAACAAAAAACACAACATTAGAGTTTTAATACTTAAATAAAAACTAAGATTTTAATTGATCATGGTTTGGCCTACGACTATAGGCTAGGGCATGCTAATGATAAACATTTTAATGACATTAGACACATTTTGGCTTATGCTCATCTCTACGAGTGTAAATCCTTTTATATCTCTAGAAACTTGGCTATGGTTATGATATGCCTATAGCTAAAGACTATGGGTCCTTTTATTAATTTACAAATTAAGATACAATTTAGGCCACATCTAAGAATGGAGACTACGAATCTCATTGCAAATTTATAGTACACAAACTAAGCCACGCCTATATTGGAGATTATGACCTACCACTAAGTTACATATCAAATGCACAATGGGATATATGATTGTGTACATTCACAATCAATTATTCTTTAAAATTAGCTCGAATATAGCGAACCATTACTCTTCCTACAATTTGACTTAACTTTACATGTGTAACCACTTATCTTAGAATCCAATTAAGTAATTCTTGAACCCTCATCTTCTTTGTTAATTGTTCTACTTGGAAAACTCAAAGGATCAAAAGGAACTTGATTCTTATCATTCTTTCCTTTTTTTCTTTTGAAAAGAATGATCCTTAAATCATGATTTATATTAAATGGAGTTAAATTAGAAACATCAAAAGCAGTGTTTAAATTATACTCATCTGGAAGATCTAATTTATAAACATTATCTTTGATCCATTCAATAAATTGAAATGGACAATCTCCCTTTAGTTGTAAATTCGATATTCTTTGATATGAGAACCTCTCCTTTCTCATATTCACTTATACACAATCACCTAGTTCAAGGGTAATTTTTTCTCTCTCTTTGTTAGCCTCAAATGTATATTCTTCATTCTTCCTTTCAATGTGTCATTGAACATTTTTATATAATCACTTAACCATTTATATTTTCTTTTTACTATATAAGATACTTCTCTCATTAATAGGTAAAGGATCCAAATCCAATGAAGTTAGTGGATTAAATCCATAAACAACCTCAAAATGTGAATACCTAGTAATATTATGAACAATTCAATTTATATGAAAATTAAATGAATAACAAACAATCTTCCTAATTTTTCAATTTCTTTTTAATGATAACATGTAATAAAGTAGTCAAAGTCCTATTTACTAATTCAGTTTGACTATCTAATCACCTAAAAACAATAATTTGGTTCCTAAATTTTCCTATAAAACCTTCCAAAAGTAGCTAAGGAACTTAATATCTCTATTAGACATAATACTCATAGGAACACCATGAATTTGTATTATCTCCCTAAAGAATAAATCGACTGCATTAGTTGCATTATCAGTTTTGTTATATGTAATAAAATGCGTCATCTTAGAAAACATATTAATAACAACATAGATAGAATCTTTGTTGCATTATTAGTTTTGTTATATGCAATAAAATGTTCCATCTTTGAAAACCCATTAATAATAAAATAGATAAGATCTTTACCCTTTTAAACCTAGGCAAATCCAAATAAAATCTATAGAAATATCAATTCAAGGTTTAATATGGATTAAAAAGGAGTATATAAACCATTTGGCATAACCTTAGACTTAATTTATCCACATGTAATGTAATTAGCAAAAATTCTTTCGATAGCTCATGAGGCTAAAATAACTATTAAGAAAACTATCTAAAAATATTTTTAATGGTAAAATGACCCATAAATCCTCTCCCATAGGTCTCATGCATTAGGCACATGTAACTTGTTTTCCTTAAACAAAAACCTATTATTCCTAAAAAAAATTTCAAAAGTATTTTTCTAATAATCCTTAAAGTTAGATGTAAAAATCATCATCATTATTATATAATTCCTTGATATACTCAAAGCCTAAATTTTTTTTATTCAAGATAGAAATCACAGTGTACCTTCAAGATAATGAAAAAACCATGATATTTTTTTACCGCGTTTTTTCTTGATCATATAAGGAATCATATCAATGAAATCCATCTACTTGGTATGCCATTGATTCAACTTTCCTTACCCTTTCAAATTCTTTAAGGACTTATTTTATGTCTGAATATAAACTCTTTAGACCATAAATAATATTTTCAAGTCTTCAAAGTCCTCACTAATTCATACAACTCCTCCTTATAACTTAGGTAGTTAAAAGTAGCTTTATTGAGTTTCTCACTATAGTAGGAAATTGGTTAATCTTTCTGCATCAAAACAGCACCAATACTTCCCTGATGCATCAATAATCATTCTCAAAACTTTTAGAAAAGTTAGGAAGAACTAATTAAGAAAAATAACATAAACTTTCTTTAATCAAATTAAAGGCATCCTCTTGTTTGTCACTCCACTAAAATCTAACATACTTTTTGAAAACTTTAGTGAATGTTGTAGTTAGTTTATTAAAATCCTTCGTAAATCTCCTATAAATCCACTAAAATCTAACATACTTTTTGAAAACTTTAGTGAATGTTGTAGTTAGTTTATTAAAATCCTTAGTAAATCTCCTATAAAAGCAAGCTAAACTGTAAAAACTTCTCACATAAGTTATAGATTAAAGGTAGGCTGCTCTTGAATGCCCTCAATCTTTATCTTATCCACCTGTATCCTTTTTGCACTCACAATAAATCCTAGAAAAAACTACTTTACTCATAAAAAGGAAAATTTTCTTATATTAACATACAAAGTTTCTTGTCTTTAAACTTCTAAAATAGTTCTTTCATGTTCAGTATGCCCCTATAAAGTCTGATTATAGATAATAATATCATCAAAATAGAAAATCATAAAATTTTCAATAAAAGAATGCAAAACATGATTCATTATCCTTATAAAACTACTAGGTGTATTAGTTAATCCAAAAAGACATCACTAATCCCTCATATAGACCATATTTTGTTTTAAAGTTTGTCTTTCTCTCATCATCTTCTTTCATGTTATTTGAGGATATCTACTTTTCAAATCAAAATTTAAGAACATACTATAGCCATATAACTTATCAAGCATAGCTTTTAATCTAGGAACGTGATGTTGATATTTTATCATTATTCTCAAATTTTTTTAGAAAAGTTAGGAAGAACTAATTAAGAAAAATAACATAACCTTTCTTTAATCAAATTAAAGGCATGCTCTTATTTGTCACTCCACTAAAATCTAACATACTTTTTGAAAAATTTAGCGAATGTTGTAGCTAGTTTATTAAAATCCTTCGTAAATCTCCTATAAAAGCTAATTAAACTATAAAAACTTCTCATATAAGTTATAGATTAAGGGTAGGCTGTTTTTGAATGGCCTCACTCTTTATCTTATCCACCTTTATCCCTTTTGCGCTCATAATAAATCCAAGAAAAACTAATTTACTCATATTAAAGGAACACTTTCTTTTATTAACATACAAAGTTTCTTGTCTTTAAACTTCTAAAACAATTCTTACATGTTCAATATGCCCCTATAAAGTCTTATTATAGATAATAATATCATCAAAATAGAAGATAATAAAATTTTCAATAAAAGACTGCAAAACATGATTTATTATCCTTATAAAACTACTAGGTGTATTAGTTAATCCAAAAGATATCACTAATCCCTCATATAGACCATATTTTGTTTTAAAGTTTGTCTTTCTCTCATCATCTTCTTTTATGTTATTTGAGCATATCTACTTTTCAAATCAAAATTTAAGAACATCAAGAACCATATAACTTATCGAACATAGCTTTTAATCTAGGAATGTGATGTTGATATTTTATCATTATTTTATTAACAACTCAATAGTCAACACACTTTCTCCATGATCCATCTTTCTTAAGAGCAAGCAAGACTGAAACAACATGTAGGCTCTTATTCTCTCTAACATACCCATTTGACAAAACTTCTTAACTTACTTTGAAGCTCCCTGATCTCCTCTGAATTACTTATATAATATAGTAGATTAAGAATTGTAACACCTAATATAATCTAGGAGATTAAGAATTGTAGCACCTGGTATGAAAACAATTTGATAATCAATTCTCCTTATTAATGGTAAAATGCTAGGAATATCACCAAAGAATACATCTTAAGAATCTTGCAAAGAAGAAACAAAAACACTAGGTAAGAAAACATCAACATTATTGGTATAAAAACAAGCCTCTTTATGCAATAGTACAATCATAGGCTAGTTATGACACTCTCTTTAGCATAAAAGCTCACTTTTTTCTTTACTTCTCCCTCAACACTTTTTTATTCTTTTCCCTAAAAGTTTCTCTTTTTTATTTTCTATTTTTAAGTCTCTAATCCTCATTTTTCTATCCACTCTCTATTTTACCACTCCTAACTCTTAACTTGAGATGATCCTCATACACTTGTTTAGTTGTTAATGGTATAAGAGTAATGAGTTTATTATTCATAAGAAAAGAATACATATTTTTAATCTATATTTTATGACCCTTATATCAAATTTTAAGGTCTTCCTAAAAGATATGGCCCACATACATAGGCACCACATCATACAACACCTTGTCATAATATCTTCCAATTGAGAATGAAACTAACACTTATTTTTTGACTCTCACCTCACCACATTTATTTAACCATTAAAACTTATTTGGTAGAGGATGTTTCACAATAGGCAAGCTCAACTTTACAACCAAGAAAGTGCTTGCTACATTCATGCAAGTACCTCTATAAACAATTATGCTACATACCTTATTATTGATGTGGCATCTTATATGAATGATATTCTCTCGTTGCTCAATAACATAATTTTCTTTAATTTGTGTATGGAGAGTATGCCTAATCACAAGTGCCTCCCCATCCACTGGATACTTATCACCATTATGTCATAATCTTTTGATAGTGGTATGAAATCCTTATCACTTTTACCTTTAGTCTTAATCTCTGCAACATCTCTCCTAATCATTGCCCTTTTATTAGGACATTGGGAAGCTATATGCCTTATTCTTATATAAAAAAAAGCATCTAATATCACAAGTATGATTTAAGGCTTTACATATACCTTCCATTTTACTAGGCACTTCCCTTATTCTTTAGGTAGATTGACTATAGCTTTAGGAACATACTTGTCATCCTTTTTCTGACTTGATTTCTATGAGGATTAATCATAATTCTTTTGTGACTGATTACCCTTTCTGTTTAGTAACGTTTCCATATTTATAACCTTATGAACCATATATTCTAACTTCATATAATTTTCTAATTCTACCATAGATTTAAACCATTTAGAAACCTAGCCATGTTGGGCTCTCGATTCTACTAGATATTAGCTTGAGTTATGGCAATCTCTAACTCCTTGTGGTATTCCTTAATTTGTTTTGACCCTTCAGTGAGGGGTTATAATTTCTAGACAAAAATCAGTATAGTGGTGATTATGTATAAATCATTTCCTCTTGATCACCTATATATCCTTCTAGTTATCAATAGGCCTCTCACCTATTTATCTTAAGTTGATCTTACCAAATAATAGTATATTCAACAAACTCAATAATAATTTCACATTTTTCTCTTTGTTGTAATAGAGGTAGTAAAAAATCAACTTTGGCTTATTTTCTTAATCTAAGTAGGCCTTAATTTGATTTCTTCCTTGGAATGAAAGAACCTTCATTTTAATATTCTTAACATTGCCATCACACTTAGGCTCCCTTCTATAGCCTCTATCTTGCCAATCACCTTATTGTGCAAATCTAAATATGTTATTTTTTAGAGGTTGGTAATCATTATACAAGTCAACTTCCTCTTTATCATTATTAAAATCATTTTAGAGAACTTGCCTTAGTTATTAACATATCTTATAAATTTATGGTGATTGTTCCTTTTACAAATTGGCTAATATAATATCTTATAAATCTAATAAGTCTCTAATATTACCAAACATCATATTCATGCGTTTGAACTGTTATTGCATAACTTGAAACTTTAACCTAACATCCTTCCTTTCCCCTTTAATTGTGCCCTATTCAAACATGTTTTCAACCTTCAAAGGAAAGTTAATAATAACCTTTTATTAACTCATGACACTCAATCTCGTGTTTCTCTCAATTGATGTCACTCAATTGACTATAATTTTTTTGGTTTTTCTCTATTACTATTGTTCATATATTTTTGCATTTAACCACTTATTTTACCTTTTTTATTATTAAACTAACCAAAACAAAATAAGGAATAAACTATAATATTCAATCAATCTCAAATCTTAATGGACCATTGACAAGTAAGAAGTTAACAACAAAAACAAAACAAAAAGATTTAAAGATAACAAATAATTACATTGGAGGTGTGAAGTATAATTAAAGTTTTACTTACACAATATTTCGAATTTCAAAATCATTATGAATATTTTTTAGTATGATTTACCATTGATATTAGAATAAAATCAAAATTTTCTTAGATATGATAGGAAAGTATAATGGTGGAAATATTCCTAATAATTGTTAATCGATTATTTTCATTTTCTATTCTCCCTTTTCTTCATAGGAACATTCTTTATTCACTTTCTTATAGATTCTAAGATATTAAAGGAAAGGAAGATGGGAAGAAAAATGGATGAATAAAATGAATAAGGAATCAACAAATGCAAGAATAAGAAAGAACTTAAAAACAAAATAAAGAAGGGATTAAGAAACAAGAATAAGAATAGGAAACAAGAATAAGAAGCGAAAGCAAATAAAGATAAATGTAACATAATTTATAAAAAAATCCTTGATACCAAACTACTATAAACTCCAAGGATGAGCCCTTGGAAATTAAAACACTTGATCTGTAATCAAGCCTGAAAGAAGCTAAAACTAGACAAAAAGATAGAATCTCAAACTAATGATTATCCAAAAATCATAAACCATAGGTATAAGAAGAATCTTAACTCGCCATTATAAAGAAATAGAATCAAGATTGTAAGATGTTTTAAATGACACAAGAAAATAACTTGATAAGTTCAAAATTTTCTTTGAAGAAACATCACTTAAATACTAAAACACAGCTGAAATAAACATCAATTAAATACTAAAACACAAAATTAGGGTATTAACACTTAGATAAAACTTTAAGGTTTCAATTAGGCATATTCTAAACTATGACTATAGGTTATGCCATATTAGCTACGAATATTTTAAGGCCATCAAGCATGATCTAGGAAATGCTCATGTTTGAGACTATATTTCCTTCTATATCTTTGAGAAGTTGGAAACAATGTTGAACATGCTTGTGGTTGGAGATAGTGGATCTTATTTTGAAATTGTGAATTAAGATATTATTTAAACCATGATGTTATTGGATATCTTGGATCTTATTGTAACTTTTTAAATTAGTATATGGTTTGAGTCACCCCCTGTATTGGAGACTATGGTGCATCACTAATGATACGACCCTCACTTATAGGAGTAATGAGGTTTGGTACTAGTATGAATAGAACCAAGGATCATTTTATTGAAACATGTTTGATTTAAGAATACAAAGGATTGGGAATGATAAGATTTTAGGGTTAGATCACTACTAGCAAGACAAAAAAGATCATTAAGTTTTCAAAAAACTTAAAATAAGAGTTATTCTAAAATGATTGAAGATAGCCTTTTATATGCATATAATTATAGTAACATAAAAGATCGAAGAACTAGAGTCTAAATAGAATTAACATCCAAAAATTTCAAAATCCTAAATAACTAAAACTATAAGTTTGACACTGATCCAGGAAGCACACTAGTACCAATTTTGTATAGATATTTATGGCGCTTTTTATGGATGAGTCCAGTTTTGGTTATAAGTATAACTCCAATGTTAGTTTACTTCTATTTCTCCTATATATAAAATCAACACACGGCTAGTAATTGACACTAGTATAGCTTCTATGTTAGTTGCATTATATTTCTTAAACTTCAAAAGTCAGGTACAGGACTAGTGCCCATCATTTTCTATGATTGGTACTGGTTACATTATGCTCTCCTTGAATTGATACTTCATTTGAATTAACACTATAGGCTTGACATTATTCTCTTAAAGTTTTCACTTCTAGCAAAAGATTTACTATATTATTAGCAAGAGTTTCTTTTGTCTTCTCTACTTTAATCAACAATAAAGGTAGTATGAACACCACACTCACCTAACAAGTTGATCTTGTAAGCAATATTATTGACTCTTTCCATAACTTGACATGATCCATCTCCTTTTGGATGTATCTTGGACTTATGCATGTTTAGAAACCTATCTTTCATAAGTATACTGTATACCCAAACCTAATCTCCAAGTTCAAATATTACTTCTTTCCTTCCTTTTTTAGCTTTCTTAATGTATTGTCAGGTCATCTTCTTAATGTTTGCTTATGAATTTTTTTCACTAATTCAATTTTCTTTTTACCATTATGTTTCTTAAACTTCAAATTTTAGGTATAATAGTGGTGCCCATTGTTTCCTATGTTTGGTGCTAGTTACATAATGCAACCTTCCTCCTTAAATTGCTCCTTCACTTGAATCAACACTATAGGCTTAACATTATTCTCTTAAAGTAGCAAATATTCACTCCTAGCATAAAGATCTACTATAAGATTATTAAGAGTTTATTTTGTCTTCTTTGCTTTACTCAACAACATTAAAAGTCGTATGAACACCACTCACCTAACAAGGTGATCTTGTAAGTGATATTGATTACTCTTTCCATAATTTGACACGCTCAGTCTCCTTTTTGATGTATCTTGGACTTGCGAGTGTTTAAAAACATTTCTTTCATTAACTGTACCCAAACCTAATGTCCAAGTTCAAATATTACTTATCTCATCCTTTTTTTAAACTTTCTTAATATATTGTTAGGTCATCTCCTTAATGTTTGCTTATCAAGCTTTTTCACTAATTCAACTTTTTCTTTACCATCCAAGCTAGCCCTTTCACATTAAGGAATAGGCATAAGATCCAAAGGAGACAATGAGTTAAATTTGTAAACAATCTTAAATGATGAATAATAAGTTACACTTTGGATAATCTTATTATAAGCAAATTAAAGAAAGGTAAGTTTATTCACAAGTTTCAATTTTCTTACTAATAATTACGCTTAATAAAGCACCTAAAGTCCTATTAATCTCCTTAGTTTTGGCATAGTTTATGGATAACAATTTGTAGAAAACATTGATTTAGTTCCAGATTTTTCTATAAATTCTTTCAAAAGTAACTTTAGAACTTTATATCCCTATCTAAAATAATGATCTTAGAAACTCTATGAAATCTAATAATCTCTTCAAGAAATAATTTAGTAATGTAGGATGCATCATTGGTTTTATGACATGTAATGAAATGCACCATTTCAAAAAAAATATCCACCATTACAAAGATTGAATCCTTATCTTTAATTAGCCTATATAAACCTAAAATAAAATCCATTAAGAGATTTAACTATGGTTCAATAGGTGTAGGTAAAGGTGAGTATAATTTATAAGGTTGCACTCTAGATTTAGCTGGCCTATAAGTAACAAATCTTTCACACACTCTCAGCACATCTCTCCTTATATATGGCCAAAAAAAAATGCTCACTTAATTTATAATGAGTCTTTTTGATTCCACAATGTAACATACCACTCCCATAGAGCATAATCCTAAACATACCAGAGGATATTTGAGAACAAACTCTATGAAAATGATACATTAGGACAATCAAACTAACTCATTAAAGGCATCAAACATATTATGTACATCAAATATATCATAAGCATTCTAAATGGTAATTTCTTCCCATTTCAATCACCAACATAAAAGTCACATATGTCATTACAATTTAGAATCCACTTATACATTACACAAAATTTTTTTAAGTTCAATCTCAATACCAAATATATAACATGAAATGGGATGCTAACACAACAATCTAATAAGACTCCTCAGATTCAACTGATCAGACTGTTGAGCCATTATTATCCACAAAATGTAAGTACTAGACTTCTACTATATCACCTTAATAGCTAGAACTCCCTTGAACTTGAAAATTAACATTGCAATTTTGATGAGTTTGCAAACTCAGTGAGTGAACCATCATCGATGTATTCACTCAAGTCAGATCACAAAAACAAGCATATTAAAGTTTATCATACTTCCTCAAGCATATCATGTAAACTAGCATTGCATATCATAATACATCCTCCATTAACTTCAACTGTAATTCACTATTTCAAAACAATTCAATAATTCATTCCAATTCAATCATTTGACACAAGTAGGGATGTATTTGCAAACGCACATGAGTTTCCATTATCGTTTTGTTTTGTTGTGACCAAGTGCTTATCAACCCAATTTACTGTCCCGTATCTGTTATGTATACCGAGATCATTTCTGGCCTATATCTATTATGGATACCGAGTCCATGTTATCTGAGCCTGAGGCTCTTTTTCATAATCCTGAGCTCAAAGCTTTTTTTTGCACATCGGTCACTCTGGTCAAACTCCTTTATCTGATCATGCATTTCAATGTGATGAGATGCATCATTTCATATGCTATTTTTCATTTCCTTTCATCTCTGTGTGCTCACACCACATATATCAAACTCCTCGAATCTAAGTCTGGCATTTATCAAAATAGTCCATTCTTTAAGTTATGACATCAATTAACTACATAAACTTATCAAGCTCTTAACCAAATAATCAAGAAATAATATACCAATTTAGAATGATTTTTCTTAGCTGGTTCGACATGTACATAAGGTTGAAATTAAAATTTCAAAATTTTTCATTATCATCACTAATGTGTGTAACTTTAATAACTTCAATACTTTACGAATTTTACAAGCTTAGAGACATCACTAACACCTGAAATTTTCCAGATTTCATTTCCTTTAAGGTTACTTCATTTCATGTTAATTTAACTTCCATATTGGTTACATTAAATCTCACAAAAATATGTTCATTTATTTCATTACCATTCACTTTATACCCTCATACTTGCAGTCTTAAGTTTTCCAGATTTGAAAACACTTCAATAACACCTATCTTTAGCATGAATTCATCATCAATTATACTTCAAATCCTAAC
>JANPWU010796282.1:0-13685 GCA_024707465.1 Erythroxylum daphnites
GACATTAAAATGCTAAATAAAGATGGTCTTTATTATGGTTTATCATCATTAAATGGAGTTATGAACTTACCATTAAACGGTTTAATGGTTATCTTTTAATGTTAGCATATAACCTATTAGCATTCATTTGATTAAAGAAGAAAGATGTGCATTGGATGGACCATCTTCCTTCTTCCATATTCCAAAACCAAAATTGGTAGGTCATATTTAGGTTAATAGTCTTTTCATATAGCCATCTTAAAGATAATGAGAAGAGTCTCATTTGTTGGCTACTTTATGATTGATTAAAGAAAGAAGTGATACATTGGATGTTATTCTCTTCTTCCTTTCCATGCATAACCGAAATTGAGTCTGTAAGAATGTGTTCTTACATGGTTTAACTCTCTCTCTCCTTTTATACATGAGTGAGCCGAAATTTACAGGATAAGAGTCTCATTTTGGGTTCATTTTCTTCTAAGAAAAATCTCCTCCAAACATTTCGTCTCCTTTCCCACCAAAGGATTTTGTTAACTAAGTTGTCTTAGAAGAACAAGAGGTAATTCAAATTGGTTGAGGATACAACAACAAGGAGAGGATAGATTGACAAAGGAAAGGATTCAAAAACAAAGGTTTTGGATACAAGAAGAAGGAGAGGATAGCACAGTGAGGAATTAAAGCTGTAGCGAAGGAGTCGGTAATATCACTATCTTGTTTGTGTTTATTATTATCTTTATACCATATCATGTATAGATTGGCACGATGATTTGGATATAATGCTTTCGCTGTAAATAATATTTCTAAAAGGTTTTAAAATCTACCAGTTCTCCAAATATGGCATGCTTTCTTTTTCCGATCTAACAAGGTACCCATACTTTTCTAGGTCCTTTTAGGTTCGTAGTCTAACCTTTCAATCTCCAAACATATATTTCAAATAATTTCTTCATTCTTCAAATGTTACAAAATGACTAATATGTCGATATTTTTCACAGTAGAAGCATAAAACAGATGAATAAAAGTTACTTTTATTTTTTCCATGCATCAGTTTCCTATCGTTTTGACTACAACTACTACTGTTTTCAAAGAAGTTCTTATACAACTTGATATTGTTATTTTTTTATATCATACTCCTGCTTTATCAAAGAAATCTTTACCATGACCAAATAATGCATCAAAATTGTTCTTTCCATTAACAAAATCAATAAGATCCTTTTCTGAAGATATGATTTCCGCAATAAGTTTCTCTTTTTCAAATTTGAGTTTAATAACTTTTTCTTCTAATTGTTGTATTTTTTTCAAAATCATTCTCAAGCAATGCATTTTTGAACTAAATCAGTTTTTCTTCCAAAGATCCTTTTTTAGGAACCTTTTGCTTATAATGATTTTTAAGAGACATATTCTTAGACAACAGATTCTTATTTACTGATTCTAATGATTTAATTTTATTTTTCAAAGATGTATTATTGTTTTTAGACTTCTCGACCTCTTTGAAATATTGCATACTTAATTTCTTATACAGAGTATACAATTCATGATATGCCTCTCGTAATTCATCAAATTCAATATCAGAGTCAGAACAATCTACCTCATCTTCTTCTGATTCAGCCATAAGATAAACATTGCTTACTTCTTCAGACTTTTCTTCATTAAAGTTTTCAAAATCTTCATCAGATCAAACTGCAGTTATAGCTTGCTTTTTTGTTTTTTATTTTATTTTCAGTCTTGTGCTTTTGAAGGAGGGGACATTTTGGTATGGTATGTACAGGTTTCTTGTAGTGATAACATATAATTTGAGTACTCTTAGTATTATTATTGCTAACGTCGCCTTTTGACAGGAGCCTACCGGTTCCAGTTATCTTGTTTCCTTCTTTTGTCCTTGTCAGCTTTTTTTTTTAGAAAAGTGCATATTTTTTAATCATAAAATTGAATTCATCGTCTCCATCTATCTGTAATTCAGTTTCAATTTCATCACCATTTGATGGAGTTGACTCATCAATAACTTTTAAGGCCATTCCTCTTCTATAAGAGGATCCTTCATCTCGTCTAAGCTCTGCCTCATAAATCATCAAGTTCCTTGTAGCCGATCAATGTAAATAGTTTCTAGATCTTTTGCAATTTCTAGAGCTATCACTTTGGGTCTCCATTTGTAACACCCCACTCCCAGAAGACTTGAACCTGACATCGATGGGTGATATGCGAGTCTGTGTCCCGCGAGGGTGGCATGCTAGATCACTTAGTCAGTCAAAACTCAGTATAAATTATTTTTGAACACCATCAAATGCTCGGAATCAGTAAACAATTTGGGCTTGCTTTATTCGATAAACATTTTTCAAATCAACAGTAGTTTGTTTGTCAGAATTTTGTTAATCACTAGGGCCCATCCATAAACAAAACATATTACACTTTGATCAATCTCTTTTGCAATACCTTTTTCCAATTGGAAAGTTATACACAACAAATATATTCAAATGCACAAAATACAATAATTTGTGGAAAATACAACTTAATATGAAAATAAAGAGACACAATGCAGATGCGAACTGATCCCGACCGCTATCTTTCCCTTGCATACAGTAATTGTACTCCCGTTTGCCTAACGGGATATTCTTCTAAATCCTAAAAAATATTTGCAAATTTTGGGTGAGTTTTGCGAACTTAATGAGTGACCATCATCGATGGCTCACCTAGTCACATAACACATAATCGCATTCACAATTCACATTCAATAGATATAATCACTCATATTATGCATATGCAATGTACATGGGATCCACTTTTCATTTGTTATTTTGTTGTGACCGAGTGCCTAAACTGTCCTATATAGGGCTCATTAATAACTGTCCCTTATCCGCTTGGGTGATACAGGGCTTATTAAACGTTGAGCATGAGGCTCTGATTCACTTTTGAGCTCGAAACTCATTTTCACTCGTTGAGTTTTAAGCTCTGATCGTTGGCTACTCTGGTCACAACAACCTTTATATTTCATGCATTCATACAATGGAATGCATCACTCACATTTGCATGCTCTTATTCAATCATATTCACTTATCCTCAGACTGTAGTCCGGCATTCAACACATAGTTGAGAATTTACACTTTCACTTGCATGCAATTGCATATTTAGAAAACATTTAGCAATCACTTCAGGACACTTAGTTCACCCAATTCACATTCAAGTAGCACTTCAATATCTAAGTCAAACATCACAATCATCGGACCTCTTGTCTGAAAACCAACATAATCAATCAACTTTACAAAATCTTTCAGTAGTCAAATAATACAAAAATTCAACAGAACAACAATAAAATGAGACCATCTAGGTCTACTCACAGTACGCTCCAGATTAGCATTTGCTTCCAATTTCTGGAAACGACTGAATGCAGACATTAACCTGCACAACCTATTTATGCAATACACACATGGTACACACATTAATAATTTTGCACAATTATAAGCATTCAATTATGCACATGTGTATATATGGAATATGTACGATGCATGTTCATGACAATCCCAGGTATATTATCAATTTTCCCACTTTATCACATTATCATTTTTTTTCAAATCAATTGCTTTCATAACAACTTATTTCTCGTTCGTTTCCACTAGATACACTTTACTTCTCTTTTTGAATCACAACTTTAATCATATGGACCATTTCATCTCCATTAACACATGTCTTTGGTATATTAATACAAATAATTCTCTCATTAATATTATTCCATCATTACATGATCACACATCATCAAAACTTTCATTTCTTCTATAAATTCTCAAAAATTCCAGACCTTCGGGTCCACTGTTCACATTCAATTAGAAAGTGAAACTAAGATAATTTGGTCATACTTTCTTCTAGAAAAGTGTTTCCCTATGTCGTATCTTTCCATTGACACCAAAATCACTCAATTCGGTTCAGTAATTTGAAAGATATGCCTTAAACATTTTTGGACTATTCTTAATCAAAAACATTTTACTATATACAACTTCCATCTAGAAATTGACACTCTAGAGACTGAATCAAGATTCAGCTTCTTCATATGATTTGTAGCCCTATTTCTCTAGTTTACTCCAAATCAACAATCATCTCAATTGGAATCCTACAGATCAAGATATCATCTAAATGCCGAAACATGTTCAGTAAAATATCCAGTTCATGTTCTTCCAACCGATATCCTTATTTTGATTCAATCAATCTTTTTGAAATTAATACCAAAAACTATAAATTTCCATAGAGAGATATAGTAATGTGTTAAGAATCCAATGCTTCAAAAATCAGATTATTTTGAGGTCGGACGAAAAATTTATGACCAAAATAGTAAAACATGTTCAGGCTTCGGCGAATATCGCGATTTTCGCCCTCTTCCTCCATTTTCTCTTCTCCAGACTTGTCTTAGTAAAATAGGCATAACTTTTGCTACAATTATCGGATTAAGGTGATTAAAAAACCATTTTGAAGAAGACTTCTAGACCTACAACTTCTATGAAGACCTCAAAAACAAATTTTTACTTCAAAAGGGTTTAAAAATTCAAACTAATGCAGCTGTCCTGTATGCCTATCCCATGTAACAGCGCAAACTTCAAAATATCATATCTCTCAACTCCAATGTCCAAAATTTTCATACTTTATACCGTTAGAAAGCTAAGAGGATACGCTACAACTTTTAAGAAGAAAAATTTATCCAAATCTATCTAGATCAATACAGAAAATTCACAGAAGGTTCAGCTCGAAAATTCAACATTCATCCACAACTTTTACAGCACTAGTTCTCATTTTCACATCAAAATTTGAGACTCTTAAAAACATAATTAAATTTCGATGTCTTCATAAGAAATGTAGCCATATGTCTCTGTTTTAACTCAAATTAAGAATCATCTCAATTGAAAAATTAAAGAAAAAGTTATGGCTATAACACAGAAGCATACCAGTCGAAATGTTTCTGCTAACATTTTCCAGATTTCCAAAACTTCGAACATGTTACATCAAATTCATCTTATACCTAGATTACCTCTCCATTTCCTTTTCTCATCATCCTCTACCAAGCTCAACTCAATATTATTCATAAGCAAAGCATGATCCAAATTTGATCATTAACCCAAAATCAAGACATGTTCATATTGATCAACTATCAATTGCCATTGAAACATCCCTTTCACAACCAATTCACCTTAGAGACGTGTAACATAACTCGTCGTATACAACACCAATCATCCATAAACAACTCCTCACCCATTATTTAGCATTTATATGAAACAAAATATCAACATATACTAATCAACATTATCGCATATACTAAAATCCCTATCATGATCATTCACCCTAAAATTTCCCTATAAATCATTACTCATCAAGCATATATAAGCAAGAAATTTACACACTCTCACCATTCATGACACCCACATACATAAAACATCATTTCATGTGATTAACCTCTAAAAATCAACACAAATTCTTCATTTAACTAAAACCCATGATATTTGACAAGATACTTGATTTATCTCTCAATTCTTCAAAATCTTCAAGAAACTCGAAAATCCCTAATTTCACCAACAACCCACGATCATCTTCATTGTGAGCTTGAAAGGTTGGGTTATTGGTGAGAATGGAAGAAAGAGTAGCATGAAAGATGAGAGGGTTGGGTTTAACATGAATGGATTTGTTATTTTTTTTTAAGAATAAAAAATCAATAAGAAGAGAGGAAGAGAAGAGGAGCTATGAAAATGGTTGAGAGACCAAAAATAAACACCAATAGCCCCTTTTTAAGAGAAGCTTCGTGAATGACAAACCAAAAAGGGGAAAGGCTTTTTAATTAATTTTTCAAAGGGGTAGTGGACTTAAGGCATTGTTTGGCAAGTGATATTTGTCACTTGCGACATGTCCACTCCTAAAGCATTTAATTGGTTCTTTCATTAACTAGTCCCATCAATTTCAATTTCTACTCTAATTGTTCCCCGATTTTCAATAGCACTTGTCAATAATTCCTAAAGTTATTTATAAAAATTTTCATTGCCATTGGACAATAATTTCTACTATCATTTAGCATTTGTTTTGTCACTTGACAATTTTCCTAACTAAAATACCCAATAATTTTCAGAAATTTCTCCAACAATTCCTAAAACTTCTAAATCAATTTACACATTCCACAAATCAAATTTTGACAAATAAGAACCACATTTCCCAATATCTCACATTTATAAACAATTATACCCGAAAATTGTCAATGAATGCATGTACAATTATCTTTATGTGCAAAGATTCGATATTCATGTGTATGTGCATTCTGTGTAATGCATGAGCATGAGATGTGTTTTTCCTAATTCTCAATAATCTCTCACATTTACTATTTTAGGCTTAATATGGGTAACGGAATGTTACACCATTCCTTTGGCAGTGATTTTAGGATTTTTTTTACAAGCTCATCATTGGGACATTTTTCCCAAATTCTTTAAGGCTGTGATAATGTTGTTGAATCTTCCAAAGAATTCGTTTATGGTTTCTCCCTGTTTCGTACTAATAGTTTCTTATTGATGCATTAAAAGACTTATTATATGTTTCTTTACCTCATTTGTTACTTCAAGGGTAACTTGAAGTTTGCTCCACATTTCCTTTAATGTAGAATAATAGGATATCTTTTCATATCTTCTAGAGAGAGTGCACAAATCAGTTGATGTCTTGCTTTAGCATTTAGTTGAGTATTTCTTCTATCAGCATCTATCCATAATTTTACATCATTAGTAGCAGGAGTTGTATCTCCCATTTTGATAGCTTGCCAGACTTCAATATGAACTAATTAGAGATAAATTGTCATTTTTTCCTTCCAATATGAGAAGTTATTTCCAATAAGATAAGAAGGCTTTATGACAGATTGTCCTTCAAGACTTCTCAACTTGTTTACCATGATCTATCATGTGCTACAAAACACAATAAATGTGAAACCAAGGCTCTATTACTAAATGATAAATAAAAAAAATGCAAGGGGGTGAATTGTGTGTGACTTGAAAATTTTGCTAGTTACTACTAATTCGTATAAAAAAATAAAGGCCAATCAAAATTTAAAAATGAAAGGAGCCTATCAAAATTTTAAACGAAAGGAGCCTGTCAAACTTTAAAGCAAAAGGAGCTTCATGCAAACTGAAAACAACAGTGACTAAAATGTGGAAATTTAAAAGTTAAGGAAAGGGAAAGAACAACACAGTCAATATATATTGGTTTAACTTATAACAAAGCCTACATCCAATCCCCAAGTTTCCAACTTGAGTGTTTCACTAATAAATCTCCAAGAAGTAATTTGATGAACCTTTCTAAACTCAGAAATTGTAACACCCCTTTCCCATATGACATATGCATGTGTGTCCATCGGATACACGTGCACATGCCTGACAGAAATGACATGATAACTATCTCACCTTCACTGTACATAATATGCCATCATTAACTAAACCATCAATCACACATTTTCTAAAACCCAAAATGTTATCATATTATATCTAATCCATAATTTACATTGTTTCATAAAATACAATACCATCTATGTTTTACAACATTATCCTATGAGCATAAACACCTTAGTACATACCGAAAATAATAAACATAAAAGAAACAACTATGTCCTTAATCCCAGATGACCGACCTTTAGCCAAAACTGACTATAACAGTTACACAAATTATGCTTCTAAGGAGTTTTAGAAGCTAGGTCGTCTCACTCTCGAACCTTAAAAGCAACGGTGCAATTTTGATGAGTTTTGCGAACTCAGTAGAGTAACCATCCTCGATGGTTCATTCACGTCATAAAACAAGATCAATTATAGTATGTAATCATATAGTTCAAATCCATTTGACAAGTATCAAGTACTATCACAGATAAATCATTTTTCAGTTAAACAGTTCAATCATATAACAACATTCACACAACTTTGCGAATCATTCAATGAATTCAAATCATATGCAAATGCTATATGTATGAGACTCACATTCATTTTTATCTTGTTGTGACTGTATGCTTTTAATAGAATCCCAAAGCAACGAGCTTGGTCAGTCAGTCCATGACTCATTGATCACAGTGAGCTATAGGCTCGAACCACATATGCGGGAGCTTAAAGCTCTTATCAATAACAGTATCAGTAGCAACATCAGTCACAATTCCTTTATATTACCTGCATTGGATTGAAATGCATGCCATTATTTAGTAATCAAATTCGATCATTTTAATGCAAGTATTATTACCGTTCAACAGTCACAGTATCAATCACAATAACAGTAGACATCGGACTAGGTCTAGCTTTCAACTTTTCAGTTGAGAATCAGAAAATCATTTAGGCAGACGCATTCACATTCAATCAGCACTTCCAATATCATTTCCATGTATCAAAACGCCTCGGATACATATTGTCCGAAATCCAATACACAAATAACACATTTCCGTACAGTTCAACAATATAGCAATACATATTTTAGGATACTCACAGTATGCTCCAAACAGTTATTGCCTTGAAGTCCTAGCAATGTCTGGATGTTGTAGCTTAATGCACTCCTCTATATGTATAATACATTCACATATCACAATATTGCACAATTATGTATTCCTTAATGCACATTCATGTATACTGAAGATGTACAATGCATGTTCATGACAATTTTGGGTTTCTAATCATTAATCTTATCACAATAATCATTTGGATATCCACTTTCAATTGACTAACTCAGAGTTGTTTAAAGATACACTTTTGGGTCCATTTTGCACATTTAATTTCATCAGGAAAATGAAGGAATTTGGTAACACTTCCTTCAAACAAATTATTCTCCTATGTCTTAAGTCTCCTATATCTGATGGATGCACATGGATATGCTAGATGGGAATGGGGTGTTACACAAATACATATTTTTCAAGGTTCTTCCACAATAGTAGTATTTAACTCTGAAAGCTCCCAATAAGTGAAAGTAGGGTTTGCTCAATATGAGCTTCAAAGAATATTGATTTCTTTCTAGATAGCGTTTTCACTTTCTAAAGCTTAGATGGTATAGATATAACTTTTTGAGAGTAAGTATTGATGCTACTGATAAATTTCTAAAAATTTGATGTGCATAATCAGTAACTCTTCCTTAAATAGAAATTCCTCTCAACTTGTCGTTACTTCTGAATCAACATTGATTATGTTAAAACATCTTTCTCAATATATTTGATAGAATCTTCAAATATCTGGTTATTCTAATAACCCTTTAACTGTATCTTTGAAGCCACTATCGAATTAGATGAGTAGAAGGATCCTTTGTCTGTTCAAAAATGTAGGAGCTTCTTCACTCTTGATTTGTCGGAGCTATTTCTTATTATCATAGTGAGTCTGTTGGATTCATCCCTATAAAATAGGAAAATTTTTTTCTTTTTTTATTTAAGGAGATGACCAAGATATATAAGCATTATCTTTTTAGGAGAAATCCAATAACTTTGAATTTCGAAACATAACTAAATAGTTGTTGATTGTTACCATCAAAATAATAATTTAAAAAACCTTGAGCTAGCACTTCATTTATTAGGAATATGATAGAAATAAAATAAAAAATAAAACAAACATTTTATGGCTATGTTTACCATCGTGAGAGAAGAAAAGTGGAATAACTAAATTATGTCATTTATAGTATAGGATTCCAAGTTTTAAAATTTTGATATTTATAATTCAATAAAATGTAAAATTTTATGAATATTTTTAATGCTTGCTAATTGAGTTAATAATTGATATTAGATGTTTAAACTTATAAGATTGATTAATTATTATTATAACACTTAAAGAAGAATAAAAATTTTGGTAAAAGAGTATATTGGTTTAATTTGTTGTCATCACTAAACATTATTTGGTATTTTAAACATAACTTTCAACAAAAATATTGAATTAAGGTGACTGAAAATACTATTAAAATTAAGAGGATTTCTATAACTTTTAGAAAGGCAACTAGAGTTGATATTAGCTAATGAAGCCTCTACATTTAATTATTGATGATAACATGATTTTCTTCAAATGGTGTCTGACCTAATCTATCTGCAAGAGTATAGAGCTAAATACTGTAATAAGTTATTAAAACTATAATAAATCCAAAGTATCAATCCCATATGACCTATGTCACCATATTATTAATCCTATTGAGGTGCATAAGTGTGTCTAATTAGGCAACTACCTCCTCTTGATCTGCAATTCCACCTAATTAAATTCATTAATTATAGTTAATATATTTAGTTATCACAATAGACAATGATACTTTCATTCTCTAGCCTTTTAGTCCTTCATACAATCTTACAAGACTGAATCTATAATGGTTGGTCACTAACTCATTACTCAAGAACAAAGAGAATAAATTCAACTAATAAATAATTAAGTTGTGTATTGATAATTGGAATATATATTACAAGTTATATCCTTCACTTTAACTAGGGTTTTAGTCACTAAACATAGTAAAAATGAAACACAAATAAATCAATCTCAACATAAGGGAAATAATAGAAAGAAAAAGTAAGAGAAATTGTCACATTCACTTCCAATCTTGCTCTCAATCCTCCTTCGATGCTAAGAAAGAATAAAGCTATTAAAATAAAGCAAGATGATTATTAAGTACCTCCTAAACCCTTAGATTAAACCTAATAAGAGTTTTTGTAGTTAAGATTACAAAAATAAAGTCTTAAAATGTTTGAACTTGTGAATTAATACATCTTTAGAAATTAGGGGCAAGAATTGTTGTCAGACTGGAATAAACTTAAATATGATGTTGCCTTAGGGTTACTTCAAAATTTAACTAAGGATTGCATATAGTGCAGCCTCGGGTCCTGCACTCTAAGGAACTAAAAATATGGAATTAAATTCGTAAGTAACTAAATGCAATGCAACCTAAACTATAGAATGGGGTGTGATTTGATCAGTTACCACTAAAATTTCAATGAATTAGAATGAACATAAAGGCCTTGTTTTTGGTATTTTAAATTTTAAATGAGTGATATGAAATGGTATTGAGTGAATGTAAAAAGAAGAAAAACACACGAAATTAACAATGATAAACGCAACCCTCCAATTCAATAGAGCGGGCATTCATCATCTAAACAGATATTGGAGTTAAAACAAATGAACCAAGAGTTATAATCGAGCTTTTAATCCAACAACCGAGCCACTTTGAATTGTTACAAAAATATTTTCCAAAATTTCAATCTACTAACTGCCACCAGAATAGTAAAATAAAACTAAGGATACTAAAACCAATGCTCAATTTTCACTTAATAATTGAGAAAATAGAATTAATGCTAGCAATAGAAATAACGATCCAATAATTTAAGCCACCTTGAATAATCACCAAATTCACCAAAATCTCAATACCAAGTCCTGACCCAAAACCAAGTAATAAAATTAAACCCAAGTCAACACAATATCAGTTGCTAAACAGCAATCTAGCCACATAAATCTTCCAATTCAACGATATAATCCATACATAACTCCAAATAATTAAATAATTATCCTAAGACCTAGGAATCACTAAATAATTAAATGGGTAGAAAATAAATGCAGCATTAAACTCCCCTATGAAAACCCAATCTCCTGCCATTGCCATTGAATCAAAGGATTAGGATGAACTAGCCACGAAAAATCATAGGAGACGTTATGGAAGATGAGCTCCAAAGGTCAGCCATGTAAGGTGAGGATAATAATTTTTGGATTTATGGGAGATGAGGACCAGAAAAACAAAAAACCAGATCCTCTTTCTATAGAACACCTATCCGTGCTCTGCTCTTCACGTTGCATTTTTCTCTTCGACTAGAATCCCTCTGTCAATAGCTACTTTGTAGCTTAATGTAACTATTTTCTTGCCTTTGGCAGACCACTCACACATCTAACTCTTCACATTCCCTGGTCATGCACCTCTGGTCACGCACACATCTCACTTTTTCCCAGACGTCGCACACTCTCCTAAACCTTCATGCATCCAGCTTCTGCCGCCAACTATTGTAGTGTGATGTGACTAATTAATTTATCCCCTCTTCACGAACGATGACCACGCATGCAGACCAGACACAAACCAATGCTAAGTTGAATGCTATGGGGAATAAGATGGACTCATGTCTACAAAATGAGTTCTCTAAGTTGGAGGAAATAGAGACTGAGCATGAGAACTTGAACACTTTAGTTACTCAAATCTCCAACAACTTGAGTGAACAACAAGAAAAGAGCAGTGGTTCTATACCCTCCAATATAGTGATAAATCCAAAATCTTTGAATGTAATCACACTAAGAAGTGGTAAGAAAATTGGTGCTAAGAAAGTGAGTATTAAAGAGAATGCAGAGGATGATAAACCGGTTGATGAGAAAATGGAAGTTGAGGCTCCTCCTGCTAACACTACTCAAGAAACTTCCCAAGTTGGGAAGAAAACTTCTATTCAATCTGAAAGCCTACAAGAAAAAAAGCTCATGGAGAAGTCTCGAAAACAACCAGTGATGCAAAATGATGAAGAGGCAGTAACTATCATGATGAGACCAATGGAGGAATGATCACCATCCGACTCAAAAGGTGATGAGGTAAAAAGATTTTTGACAAGAAAGACAATGATAAATTGTTTGAAATGTTTAGCAAACTTGATGTGAATGTGCCATTGTTTGAATTGATTAAAAAGATGCATAAATGTGCTAAATTCTTGAAAGACCTATGTACAAATAAGAGAAAGTATAGGCATAGTGAGAGAATCCAACTGGGGTTGAGTGTTAGTGCCTTATTCAAGCGACATTTTCCCATTAAATGCACAGACCTGGGTTCCTACACTATCCCCTGTACCATAGGTAGAACTACTATTTCTCGAACTACTATTTCTCATGCTTTACTTGACTTAGGTGCAGAAATTAATGCCATGCCGACCCCTGTTTATAAGACCTTGGGTATTAAAGTTTTTAGAGGATATCTTTGAGTAAGTCAAAGGTCTTATTTTCCCATATAACTTTTATGTCCTGGATATGACTAATGAGCTTCCAATTGAGGGTACCTTGATTCTAGGTAGGCCATTCCTTCTAACTGCTGAGACCATAATTAACATGAAGAAGGGCCTTATCACTATGGGAATTGGGGATCAAAAAGTGCAATTTAATCTTTCAGAAGCTATGAGCCATGGTTATGAAGATTGTTCTTACTTGGGTGTTAGTTTGATTGAATATCATCGTAATGATGTGGAAGATTTACTTGAGACTGATGTGCATGAGCCCGATTGGTATAGTATAGGTGGGAATCATCATAATGCAGTTGCTTGTTTATCTTTCCCCTGCTTTAATGATTTTCGTGCATATGAGGGTGACGTATCATGTGTCTATTTTAGAAAGATAAATAGGTGGCTTTCCACTCCGCAAAATTTTGATGCATGCATTTGTTTTGATATTAATGCTGATTTTTCACTTGATAGCCTTCAGGAAGGAGTGTTTCTTGATTTTGCAGGAACTGATGATAAAGGAGCTATTATGCGAGCTACGAATGTAGTTTCTCCTTCAAGTGTTGCTAGAATATTAGAAGAGGATAGCAGTGATCCTGCTACTATTCTAAACCCTTCTAATACCACTCTCACTTCTTATTTTTTTGGACCCCGATCCCGGAACCCAATCCTCTTACACGAATACCATAACCAAACGACACGAACATATCTCCGATAGGGCTATCACCGCGGAATTTCTTTAACTATCATCGGTTTAACCTTATTTGAATTC
>JANPWU010800275.1:0-13667 GCA_024707465.1 Erythroxylum daphnites
TCTCTGGCCAGAGTAGTTATGTGTCATGAAGAGAGTCTTCAATGATACATAGAGTAATGAGATCCTCAGGAAAAGATATAATATCACTTGGATTAGATGTGGATTAGATGTGAGTAGTCAATCTAGTGGGAGTTGACACTTTGATCATACTTTGAACCAATTAGGCTATAGATGGTGAAAGGAAAAACTGCATGGCAACATTGCGTATGAAAGGGTTTATAGTCAAACCACTGACTTTTCGGTCAATTGGGGTTATGACGTGTTGGTAGATACCACTCTTGTCTTACTTGAATTAAGTGCTAATTCAAGTAGCCAACATAACCGAGAACCTAATGGGTTAAACACATAGGAGATCTGAAGGATGAGTAAAATGGTCTTGAATGATGATTCAAGTTATGAGAGAGTGTTTCAGGATTGTATCGTGATGTGATCATGGTAGAAAACGTTGCATGGAATGGGTTAGAAACAAGTGTTATTGGCTGCCAATTTGGCCATTAACTTCCTAAACTTCCATTAATGCATGTTATTCATAGTCATTAACTTCACATAACTTCCATTAATGCATGATATTCATGACCATTAACTACCTATAACTCTTCATTAATGATGGCGGTTATGAAAGGCCAAATGGTGTAAAAAATAGAGATGATTTTCGTACATCTTGTGTAAGACACAAGAGATAGAAAGGTTCTTTATCACACACACACACTCTTTTTCTCTCTAACTCTCATAAGAGTTCTTAGCACAAAGAAAGAATTCTAGCCATCTCTTAGTGAGTTTCATCCTTCTATCTTCGTGTGGATTTTCATTAGAGACGGTCTACATTGATCGTTGTGGTTTATGACAACCTAACGCGGAGAAGATTAAAGATCGAAGGAGATCGTTGGAAAGGTATGTAAACATCTTACATTTCATGTTTTGTTTATTATATCTATATGCATGAGTAGATCTTTTTTTTAGGTTCTGTTTTATTTTCCGTTGTGTATGTTTGATATATATTATGTATGAGATGCATAATCAGAACCTTACATATATATTCTAGGATTTTGTTTTCATGTCTTCTACTATTCTTATATTTGCGGCCTCTTACTCTAGGTTATTTCTTTCTCTCTATTATAGGCTAATACTTCTCTCCTTATTGATTTTTGTTTCTTTTAGGTCTCATTTGGTAACTAGTAATAAAGGAATTGGAGTTAAAAACTGGGAAAGGAAATGAAAAGTGGGAATCGAAAAAAGAATAGAATTACTGATTATACTTGTTTGACATACAAGCACTAGGAATGAGATTATAGAGTTAATAGTTATACAAGTGTTAGATATCAAATATTAAGACTAATAATGAATTTTTTACTTATGTTTAATTATTATGTGATTGATTTTGTAAATAATTAACTAAATATTTTAAATTATTATTAATTAATAAATTTTATTTAATAAGTAAATAATTTAAATTATTTTTAATGATTAGATAAATTATTAATTTTTACGATAAGAATAAAAGTATCAATAAAAAATAAAATAATTATCAAAGAAATTAATATAAAAGATAATTTTGATCGTAATATTCTAATAATGATCAATATTTTGATAATATTTTGATAACAACTTGATAATATTCTAATAATATCTTTACATCTTATTCCCAATTTTTCATTCCCGCGTATACCCACACCTCCTTCTGGAATAAAAATTCGGAATTATTTAAGATTCATTTCAATTTTGTCATTCCCTATCTTATTTATTCCTAGTAACCACGCAACTAAAAGTTAAGAATGCAAGTTGCATCCCCATTCCCATCTCTTCATTATGGGTTACCAAATGAGAACTTAGTGTTTGGCTTTTTTTTCCTTACATTTTTGTCTCTAGTGCTTACGGGTTAAATGAGTTTTGCTCCTCTATTATCTTCCCTGGTGTTTGCTAATATTTGCTTCTCTTGTATTTATCTTGTTTAGGCTATTTGTCGTCTCTAATGCTTCATTCCTGCCTTCTCTTATCTGGACTATTTGTCCTCTTTAGTACTTCTCCGTATGTTTGGGTTATATTTGCTTCTCTGGGTTGTTAGAATTGTTACAAGGTAGGAAATTGACAATTAAAGAGGATGATCTGTTGCCTGTTGGGTTAGGTCAAGTCGAGTTAAAGCTAAATAGTTCAAGTTTAGGAGAGCTTTAAGTTGCTAAAAATTCAATCGAGCTCGGTTTAGGGTTCAAGCAGTATGAGCCAAGTTTAATCAAGATTCGAGCTGCTGCCTTAACCATTGCCATCACTATCAAACATATTGATTATTAATTTTATTAACTTATCATATTTATATTTTATTATTTATATTAAAAATAAATTAACATGTAATATTAAATCAAAAAAATATTAAGTAATTTTTTTTCAACAATGCTAGTCTTGAATAATTGGAGTTCATGCTAGTGTTGAATAATTAGTACTATTAATAAAAATTTTAAAACCTTATTTTATAAATATATAAAAATTACTTATATATAAAAATGATTATAAATAATATTACATAATTGTAAATTATTATAACATATTAATAATCTTATTTATTTTAATGTTCATATAATAAATAAAATTTTAACAAAAGAATTAATTTATAATAATTTTAAACAGTAATATATATTTAATTAGTAATGAAATGTGATAAACTAATATATTATTAATAATTAATAAAATAATTTTATTGTTTGTATTAAATATTTCTATATAGTTTTTACTATAAGAAATGATATGTAAATATAATATATTATAAAAATAAATAAAGTGAATTACAATAAAAATCTTAAAATTTACCTAATTTACAATACTAGCCAAAACTACCAATTGTAATAATTAAATACTAAAACGTTTAATTCGTAGCAAGAGTAGTCTTCTGTTACAGTTAATGAAGCTAACATGAGACGTTACGTCGGCAAAATCATTTAACAAATGACATTCTCCTGTCAAGTAATAGATACGTAATATAATTAATTTAAAATGTAAGAAAACTTTCTTGTTGATTCATTTGCTTTTTAAAAAACCTCTGTGAAATCTAGCAAGCTCCACGGATAGAGAAGCGGCACTTAAGAACTCATATTGCATATGGAGTTTTTCCAAAAATCTTGATCACCCAAGATTCTCGTCTTACTTTGTAGGTGAATCATAGGATTTGAGCAGAGATCTATCTTCATATACTTCTTTTAAAAACTCTAAGCTTCAATTCTTGCAGTTTCGAAAGACTAGGGGGGTTTCTCTTGAAATCAACAATAAGGTTAGACCGATCTTTTCTTCCGCTTTGGTTATCCAAGAGAGGAGCAACATTCTGGGAAATAGGCTTCCATGGCTTTAAACTTTCAATCAAAAAGACAAATTTATTGTAAACTCTAAACCCTTTAATGGCGGTATTATAGCCTAGAAAGATGGCTACATCTAATCTCGCATCGCACTTTCCAAGATTATCTTTTCCGTTATTTAGAATGAAGCACTTGCAACAAAATGCTCAAAAGTAAAAGACATTTGGTTTTTTTCCTTTCTATAACTCATAGGGGGTCTTTTTTAGAATGGTTCTTATAAGGCACCTATTAAGAATGTAACAAGAAATTGACACAACTTCTACCCAGTAAACATGAGACAGATCACTTTCGCATTGCATTGTTCTGGCCATATCAACGAGAGTCTTATTTTCTCTTTCAACAACTCCATTTTACTGAAGAGCCTTTAAGCATGAAAAATTGTGAGTTATATCGTTATTATCATAAAAATCTTCAAACTTTTTGTTATCAAATTCTCCTCCATAATCACTCCAAATTGAAGTAATGTAGTATCCTTTTTAGATCTTTTAAATAAGTCCCACAAACCTTATTACTTTTAAACTTCAAAGTTGATAGTCCTTTTACTAACTCATTTTTGGACAATTTTGATAGAATGTTCATGCTAGCAAGTCCAAATCTTTTGTTCCAGATAAAAGAATCATTTTCTATAGAAACAAAACACTTGATATTTTAGAAAGACAAATCTTCCAATTGAGCAAAGTATATGTTCTGATTTCTAGGACTACAAATACAGCATTGTTATTAAGATTATCAATAATTTCACAATGTGATGCATAGAAAGTAACTCTATAACACTTATCATATAATTGACTTACGCTCAACAAGTTATGTTTCAATCCATCAACATAAAGAACATTATCAAAGAAGTAGAGTTAGAGTCACCAATTTTACCAATTCTAGTAACTTTTGCCTTATTTTTATCGGTAAGACAACATTATCTCCTTCTTTTCATTCAATGTAGTTGAAATGTGATATTTCACCTGTCATGTGTCTCGAATAGCCACTATCAACTATCGATTGGTTTTTTCTTGTCTCTGTTTTGAAGCATATTTGTAGAAAGTATTATCTCATTTTAGGTACCTACATTTTTCTAGGTCCTTTCAAGTTAATAGCTTGACCTTTCGGTCTCCAAACATACATTTGAGATACTTTCTCCATTTTATGAACTTTACAAGAACGACTAATGTGACCATGTCTACCACAGAAGAAGTATAAAACAGATGAATGAGAATTGTTATAATTTCTACTATGTACAATGTTTTTACTGTTTTGACTATAGCTACTGTTGGATTTAATAAAGATGTTCTTATATGGCCTAACATTATTATTTTCATTGTAACTTATTCCAGCTTTATAAAAAACATATTTACCACTACCAAGTAGTGCATCAAGGTTGTTCCTTCCATCAATGAACTTTGTAAGATCTTTTTCTAGAGATAGGATCTTTCCTACACATTTCTCTTTCTCAAGTTCTAGGGCAACAACCTTTTCTTCTAGCTATCTCACTTTATCAGAATCATTCTTAAGCAAAGTGTTTTCCAACTTGGCTAATCTTTCTTCCAGAACTTCCTTTTATAAACCTTTTTCTTATAATCATCCTCAAGAGACATATTCTTGGTTGTCAGATTTTCATTTACGGATTCTAATGATTTAATCTTACTCTTCAAGGATGCTTTATTATTCTTAGACTTCTCAACTTCTTTGAAATACTTCAATGTCAATTTTTTATACTGATCATATAATTCATGATATGCATTTCTCAATTCATCAATTTCAACATCATAGTTATAATAATATACCTCATCGTCTCTTGATTTAGCTATGAAGTAAACATTATTGACTTCTTCTGGCTCTTCTTCTTCGAAGTTTTCAAAATCTTCATCTGACCAGGCTGCAGTCATCGCTTGCTTCCTGGGTTTTTTGTTCTCTGTTTTGTCCTTTTGAAGAATGGGATGTTATGGTCTTATGTGTCCAGGCATCTTTCAATGATAATATATGATTTGATTGTTTTGCGTATTGCTATTGTTGCTACTGCCATTTGTATAACATATGATTTGATTGTTTTATATATTACTATAGTTGCTGCTGCCTTTTGGTAGGAACTTGTTGTTTGCAATTTTCCTGTTCCCTTCTCTTTTCTTCATCAACTTCTTTTTGTAGAAGCGGGAATATTTCCTAACCATGAAATTGAATTTGTTATCTTCATTAGCTTCTTTTTATAGAAGCGGACATACTTTATTAATAACTGCGTCAAATCCAGAATCTCAAAAAAATTCTTTCTGAAGCAAACGGAAAAACATTCGATAAATACTTATAATGTAATAATATTTATCTAATTAATGTATAAAAATCAATTAAAAAAGAAAATAATTTTTTTTCCTCAAAACTCCTGATAGTAAAATTCTTTTGTGGCTTGAGAGATATTCTTCCATACATAACCCTTAAGATCAATCTTTTCCTTAAATTTGGATGTCATGTTTCTTGAGCACGGTCTAGACGGAATTAACCTAATATAAAACAAATAATTTTATACCATTTTTAAATTTAAAACCTATATCTTAATTATAAACATATAGTGTTTCATGTATTTTCACTTACAAATTATTGAAAATTGTGATGTAAGTTCTTCCATCAGGTCCCTCAGCTCCATGCTAGTGGCTGCCTCCTTCATCTGCATCGTTTACCCCTGATATCTCTGTCGCTATAGGGGTAGTGGATGATGTAGGGGTGGGGGATGATGTAGCAGCAGGTACTGAAGGTGATGCATCATCTGCAAGTGTAGTAGCTGGAGGGGGAGAAGGTGATTCAGCTCCAGCTGCAGAATGTGATGCTTCACCTGGACAGTAAGTACCTCTGAATCGTTATCTGAACCTTGGTTGCATTATATCATTTTTTTCTCTTTAGTGGCATATTTCAACCAAAAATTCATATTTGATTAAATTTTCTAGAAATATAAGAATTTGAATTCAATATTTTATATAATATATTGAAAAGGAATAACTGATTTGTTGAATATAATATTCAATTACAAACACAAATTAATCGCTATCACCACTTAATTGTAAATCAAAATCATCTTCTTTTTTTGAAGAATAAGAATCAAACTCAGGCTCCTCTTTAGATCTCTGTCCCTCATCATCCTCTCCAGATTAAATTTTTAACATTTGATGGATCGTTTAAATGTTCATTATCGTCATATGTGACAGATGTATTTATTTCAAAAACATCTTCCTGAAACGCTTCACTTTCGATTCTCTGTTCTCCTTTTCTATGTGATTCAAAAGCACCTATAGGTTTAACTTTGCAAATGGTCAATCAATCTGACTTATCTCGTCGTAAGCTGGGAAAATGGACATAATACACCTGAATCACTTGCATTGCCAACATGAAAGGTTCAAATTGTCCTAATCTTCTTCGCTTGTTGATTTCAACTAGATTGTATCGGCTATGCACTTTTGTACTAAATTTGGAGTTGGATCAAACCAGTCACACTTAAATATCACACTTCTCTTTATTGGTAATGCAAGGTACTCAATTTCAAGTATCTCAATAATTTTACCATAGTAATCCATCAATTCTCCTTGTATGCAAACCCCACTATTTATTGTTGCCATGCTATGATCATAATATTTTGTATGATATTTGTATCCATTAACGAAATACACCGGATATAATTTAATAGTTCGCAGATGTCCCTTCGCAAGATCACATATAAACTTGTTCTCTATTGGATTTTCTAAGGCTTACACAAAAGAAATTATCATATTAAACAATATAATGTCATTTGAACATTTAATTCTTACAATTCAATCATTTCAATATTTGTAAGTGAAAACTTACATATTTCTCGAACCATCGAGGAAAGTGTCTTCCAACTTCTTTATTGATATCATCCTGTGTTTTGTCAGGCATTAGCTTGCGTAACAATTCCTCGTATAATCTAAAAACATTATTATGTATTTCAGTTATGAATAACATTAAATTTCAAAACCCAAATAATCAATTTCAACTTACTACATGAAAGGTTGAACCTCTTGACAGTTCAATAAAATGTAACCATGGACAGCCTCAATTTCTTCTTCTGTTAACATTCTTCTTGTTAAACGACCATATGTTCGTCCATGATATGTGAAAATAGATAATTTACCATCATCATCACTCGTTCCTCTCCCATCGTCATTACGAGAAACTTTTCTTTCTCTTATGTGAGCATGCGGCTTAAAATAATGTGAACAAAATATACTAGCTTCCTCCACTAAATAAGCATTACATATCGAGCCTTCAACTCTAGCCTTGTTTTTGATATTTTTCTTCAAGTGATGTAAATACCGATATTAGTAAACAAGGTTATTACCATTTAATTGATAAAACATAATATTACTTCAATTACAATCATTTTTGTTGAATTACCTCTAAAATGGATACATCCATCAATATTGAACTGGACCGGCTAGTTTTGCCTCGTATGCTAAATGCACATTTAGATGCTCCATATAGTCAAAGAAGCTTGGAGAAAAAATGCCTTTAACTTGCATAAAATTACTGGAATTTTCCTTTCTAGTTTTTTTTTTCCATTTCAGCTAACTTGATTTCAGATGATGTTAAACCTTTGAAAAACAAACTTAATTCTGTTATTACTTCGCAAACTTTATTCGATAGTAACTCCCAAAATGCAATTGGAATTAGCCTTTGCATAAACACATAATGATCATGACTTTTCATCCCAAATAATTTGTACTTCTTTATATCCACACACCTTGCCAAGTTTGAAACATAACCATCGGGAAACCTTAGACTTTTCAACTATTCACACAATATTTCCTTTTGATTTTTATCTGAAGTGTAACATGCTTTTGGATATTTACCAGTGTGAAGATCTTTATGTAACTCGTTCCTTCTATAAAAAAATTGCAAATTAGCTCGTGATTTTGCATTATCTTTTGTCCTCCCTTCAATGTTCATTATAGTATTGAACAAGTTGTCAAAAATATTTTTTTCAATATGCATTACATATAAATTATGACATATCAAATTAGTTTTCCAATTTGGCAAATCTCAAAAGATGCTTTGTTTTCTCCAACCAAAGTTTTTACTAATGCTTGTATTAATTTCATCAGCTTCAAATTCTGTAACTTTCAGCAAGCCTAATTCCTCAATCTCCTACAAAATCTCTTCACCAGCTTTGTGAGGGGGAGGAGGTGTTTTTACCATCCTATTCTTAATGAACTTTTGTTTATTGCGTCTAAATGGATGATATAGAAGAAGAAATTTCCTGTGGTTGTCAAACCAACATGTTTTGCCCCCATTTGGAAGATAAAATGCATCAGAATTATTGCCACAATAAGTACAAGCCAATTTTCCTACTGTGCTCTATCCAGACAACATGGCATATGCTGAAAAATCATTAATGGTCTATATCAAAGCCTCTCTCAACATAAAATTTTGTTTTAGAGACACATCATATGTCTTAACACCAATTCCCAAAGATGCTACAATTCAGATATCAATAATTGTAAGAATACATCAATTTTATGCTTTGGATTTGTAGGCCCTGGCACAATCACTATCAAGAATATGTGCCTCTTTCATACACATCCATAAAGGCAAATGATAAGGTGTAATTATGATTGAGCATGATGAATATTGCTAGCCGGATTGACCAAAATATTGGATTCCATTTGTCGACAATCTCAACCTAACATTTCAACTTTCAACTGCAAACTCATAATGGATGTCATTGAAATGTTTCCATGCCAGTGCATCTGATGGATGACTCATTATTCAATCTTCTTGTTCGTGTTCATTATGCCATCTCATGTGAGATGCAGTAACATCAGAAGTATAAAGTCTTTGAAGTCTTGGAGTTAGCGGGAAATAATACATCTAGTTCTAGGGTACTAATTTCTGTTTCATATAATGCTTTATAGGCTTAAACCTAGATTGACCATAAACTTTGCACTCTTGTAATTCCACATCATCTCCCCAATACAACATACATCCTAATTTGCAATAATAAATCTTTTCAACAGGCAAAACAAGACCCCTAATAAGTTTCTTCATATTAAAAAAACTATCAACCATTGTATGATCAGGAGCCAATGATTCATTATACCATCCAATAATTTTATCAAAAATACGATAAAAAATGCACTTTAGACTTTATGTTCAATATTCGAGCAATTGAATATGCACTTTAGACTTTATGTTCAATATTTAAGCAATTGAAAACAATTGAGTCATTGTCTCACAATTTGGCCATAATTTTTGGTCAACTGAGCGTAGTAAGTCATTTGCATGTGAGTTTGGTTCTTCTTCAAGATTTTCTATATTTTCTTGAAAAATATAACCGGCTGCATCATAAACCATTTTCATGTAAGGATTTTCATTTGCATCCATATTATTTTCTCTAAATCAAATCCCCCCTTCAAACTCATTTAAATTCATTGACGATTATACTTCATTACCCCTTGAGCTGCTACAAATCAATTGTTCTCTATGTCGTGTCCACTCAAAATAATTAGGGACAAACCCTTTCTCAGCAAATGCCCATTCACTTCATCAATAGGAAGGAAACGAATGTGTTTACACTTTTCACATGGACATATGATCTTTGGGTCATCCATATATGCAGGTTGAGAACATGTATAATGAATAAAAGCTTCAACTTCCTCAATAAACTCAGGATTAATGAAAATATCAGTTGTTAATCGTCTATACATCCAAGATCTATCAACATTACTCATTTCTGCAAAACTGTTAATTTCAAATAGTGATTCCATGGTTAGTATCCTTCATTTTCCCAAAGTTTACAGAACATCTAAACTTTACATAAGATCCCTTAAGTATTATCCAATTGAATTAATCCCCAAAGTTTACACCTGTGAATCAAGAAAATGAGTTATTGTTGTAACTCCTAGGCTCATGGCATTTTTCATCGATAAGCCTCACAGGAGCTACATCACAGGTCATGGGTTAAGGTTTATGGGTTAAGATCAAAATTATTTATTAACTGAAGATCTTTTTTTTTTTCTGTTTGTAATCATATATGTTAGAAGATATTTCAAAGATGCACTTAAAGATGTGAAAGGGAAAAGCAACAGCTGCTTGATTAGGTGTAGGAACATAAAATGAATAAATTAATTTAATAAAGTTGGAATTTTTAATTGAATGGTTTAAATATTGTTATTGAAATTTAAAATTAATGTTAAAAGTTTGATATTTAACCTAAATTAATTATGTACTAGTAACAAATATAATAAGTAAAGATAAAATATGAATAATTTGATTAATAAATTATTGCAACATATAAAAATTATCTAATATGTTTAGAAGAAAATTATTATTATATTAAAAAAATGTGTGTAAAGATTCACACATGAAAAGTAAACAAAACCTAATTAATTCAGAGAGAATTAATGAAATAATCCATTGATAGGATTAAAATATTTGGAACTATAAGTCAAACTCATCCTATATTAATTCACTAATAAATCGAAGTTCATACCTTAAACAAGTTTCAGTTGGAATTTTTACCGTTGGCAATGTTTCATTGGTAATTTGTAATTTTCTTGTAGTGCATGGACTACTACTCGACTTTAGGGGATAAGCAATAAATAATTTGATATTTCTTTTTCTTCCAAGAAATAAGTGACCGATCCAATACGAGAAAATACGCAACGAGTGAGTGTCGGGTCAGGGGGCAGCTTGCCCAGTTAAAATTGCAATAACCATATAGTTAAAGATCGTTGTATTAGCTCACAAATTGTGCTTACATATATACCAAATAGCTAAGCTTAACCTAAGAAATAATCAAATAAATCAATCTACCAATAAGACAATGATATTTATCAAAATCAGCAAAGAATGCCCCCTTCAAAGGTTAGGCGTTGATTTCGTTCAACAGGAAAAGATGTGAGCTTGCTCCCTAGTAATCATGTTTTAACAAGAAATATCCCTTCCAGTCCTCAGGCAATTTCAATACCTAACAAATACTTTCGACTGCCCTAGGGCCTTTATATGAAAACATTGACTCAAGTACCGCTAAAACTTCTTTAGTAGTCCCGTTGTTGCCAGACAATATTAAGTCAACAACATAGACAAAATAACATCATTCTTGTGATAAGTTAAAAGTGAATAATCAAAGTGAGATTAGAAAAACCCATAAGCCTTTAATGTAGTCGTCAATTTAGTGAACCAATTCCTAGGAGCTTGTCGTAAGTCATAAAATGATTTTTATAATTTGCACACTTTACCTAGGTTTATAGAATATTCAGGACGAGAGCAAAAATATATGTCCTCTCTTAAATCTCCATGCAAGAATTTATTGTAAACGTCCATTTGATGAAGTTCCTAATTCTTTGTTGCAGCAACTATTATAAAGGCACATACTACAACATTTTGGCAACCGATACAAATGTTTTAGAAAAATTTATCTAGATGATATTTGACTTTGTAGACTTATTTGTAACTGATAGCCTTTTTACATGGGAGTAAATCCTGTAAAGTCTAAGTGCCATTACATTTTAGAGCTATATTTTATTTTTTTCATGGCATCATGCCACTAGGAATGTTGTACTGCCTCATCAAAACTTGCAAATTTATGTCCTACTGTGATTGACTTGTTCTCAAAGAAAAGTTAGCGTACCCACATAATAACCAATATGATGTATGATACCTGAGGACCAAGTTGTAGTAGATGAGTCAACAGGGGATCATTATGGCAGCACGCAATGTGGCAGTAATAATCTTTTACCTTTTATGGAGGTCATCAAACTCGAAGTTCCAAACTAAGTGGTTCACTATATAACGTGGATGGCATGTCATATGTTGAAATCTTCCTATCATTAGTAGCGGGTGAGGTGGACATGTCACTTCTCCTTACTGTAAGGTTGGATACATACCAGTACTCACCCTTTCTTCTGGAGTCTTGGGTTGATTAACAAGCTACGACAAAGAAGCAAGTAGTGAGGTGACGCATTTCATCTTCATTCATAATAAGAGGCATGGAGCTCATGTTTATAGGAGAGGAGGATAATAAGCCCTCATGTTGAGATTGAAAAGGAAACTTATGTTCCAAATAAACAACATCCTAAGACATTAAAAATTTATTACCCTCCAAGTCATAAAAATGTCATCTCTTCTTCTTAAAAGGATAGCGCACAAAGATATTACATCTTTTTTGTAATGCAAATTCATCCTTATCATGGGTTTCTTGCTAAATAAAATCTCAAATGAAGTTTTCTCATTATGTATCGTTATGGGAGGTCGGTTAATTAAATACCTATTAGTTATAATAGTACACTTACTTTAAAAATGAATAGGCAAGTTGTTTTGGAAACAAAGAGCTTGTGTACACATTCAATATATGACGATGTTCCATCTAACTATTTTGTTGGTGGGTGCCAACAATTGATATTTGATGGAAAATTCCTTGTTTAGCAAAATATGTATTTAAGACCTGAAACTCTGTCCTGTTATCACTTCAAGCAATTTTTATTTTGCTATAAAATTGAATTGCAACCATAGTACAAATTTTTTTGAAAATTCTAGTGAATAATTATCTAAAATAAATCCAAAAATAAATAAATAAAACCCAAAAACTCGTGAATAATGATCTAAAATGGTCAAAAATCACATATGAATCACAATGAATTATGCCAAAAGGTTCAATTGTTTTATTGATATTAGTAGGAAAGGCATCTCAAGTTTTTTTTAACTCATAAACAAATATCACAAGTTCGTTGTTGGTGACTACTTGAACACAATTTATTACTACGAATATTAGGAAGAAATTGAATTGATGCTCAAGAAGTTGATGCCATCACGTGAAAGAGTTCATCCTATTCATCTGATGTGCTCGATCCAAAGCTACAATGCTTAATAGATAGACCCTGCCATGCTGCTCACACAAACTAATCACTTTCCTCGTATTTTGGTCTTTTATGGCGCAAAATTTGTTAGAGAAAGTGACTTTGCAATTCTTCTCTGTTAGCTATGGTCCTATCACATGAAGGGACACCATCTTTGAATGCAAATGGTAGGCATGCAACGCCTACCAATGTAACATGTTGTTTTTGTTAAAGCCGCAATCGCTTTTGTAGAATGGAGAAAGACAGCTACAAAAGGAGCAGCCTCACGCGGTGGAGTACCTATATAAGGCACTCCCTGCTTTAAAAAGAAACACAACAACAAAACAAACAGAAAAACATAGAGAAATCAGAGCGTTGTTTTTGCTATGAAGTTAAGAAATTTATTCCTAAAGGGTTGGTGGTAAGTGATCTAGAAGGGGGGGTTGAATAGATCCTTAATCTTTTTGTAATTTTCTACAATAAAATCAGAAGTTAAAACACA
>JANPWU010818415.1:0-13623 GCA_024707465.1 Erythroxylum daphnites
TAATTCTACAAAAATTAAGTTTATAAGTATAATAAAAAATAAAGAACATATAATAATAATAATAATAATAATAATAAGAAGAAGAAGAAGAAGAAGAACAACAACAACAAATAATAATAATAATAATAATAATAATAATAATAATGATGATGATGATATATTCAAACATAAAATATAATTGTAATTAGGCATAAATTGACTTGCAAAAATTAATTAATATATAGCTTTATTTATTTAAGAGGGTATAATTGAATTTTCACTACCACATATTTAGCTAAAATTGAAAAAGCTCCTCTCAAAACGCTGCTCATTAGCAGCTTTTCTAAATTCAGCTTTTTGATGGACATCAGCTAGCTTTTTATGTTGTTACCAAACACAACTTTCAAGCTGTTTGAAATAGTCAAATAGCAAAAGGCATGAATCAACTAATTTTTAGCTAATTCATGGGTCATCAAGCGCAACCAATAGATACGCAATTGTGTTTTCTACATACATTAATTAAACAAGTTATACTTTTTTTTAATCTTTTGTGATGCCAGATTTGCTTACATGCCTATTTATTAATTGAACAACAATGTGAAGTTGCTAATAAATCTTGGTTATATCTTTATAAATAAAGTTACAAAGCAACATTAATTTTCACCTATTTTTAGAACATGGGATTTAACCAAATCCTATTCTATTCTAGAGTGTAAGACTTTAGGCTTGGCTTAGACAAATCCATGGTTGGAATACTAAAGAACCACTTGCAGTGAATATCCAACTTAATCTTTACAAGTTTTCTATGTAAGGAATAGATGCACCACACATTTAAGTAAATTCTTACCATTTATTTAAAATTAAAAAAAACCCTAACCATAATAAAAGCAAACAATCCCTCAATAAAAGTCCTTTTTATATTGTTTCCAATAGATAAAGGCATGTTTAAATTATTTTGAATAATAGAATAAATTATTTTGAATAATAAGAATATTTTCCAAGACAAACATAATCATAAAAATTTATCCTTTAAAATTAATCTATTTTATGCGTTTGTAACATAATTATCAAAATAAAATATTTATTTAACAGTATAAAATTTAAAATTTATTTATACAATACTTTAGTAAATATGTACAAATATTATATCCACTATAATAATTGTAATTTTTTTTGAGAAATTATCTATCATAGATAAAATTGAATAATGGATACATAAGTAAATACAAATATTTTATATTTAAATTGATAAAAAATAAGTATACATCACATAATATATCTTGTGCAAAGAAATATTGGGTAATTGCCTTATCTCATATTTTATAAAAAGTCTTTGTTTCTATTGTCACTTTCCCTAATGAAAAGTCCTCATTTATAATCTTTTAAAAAGGGTAAAAGATAAACTTTTTTTAATTTAAGAAATCTTAAAAAAATTTTGGTCTTTAAAAATTTTGAAAATTTTTCTCTAATTTTTAGTTTTATAAAAAATTCATCTTCTTATAATTCGATTTAAAAAATAATAAAATACATATAGTATGAATATCATATCTAAATTAACCAAACTTCACTAATATAATATCTCAATTTAAACTAAATTAGTTAAATTTAAATCAAATTAATAATTTAAGATAATTATAATTAGATTTTTTAAGTTTAATTTTTTTTAAAATTTACTTTCTTTAACTTTCAATTAAAAAATAACAATAAAACGTGATTAAATAATGTTTAAATGATGGTTTTATAAAATTGAATCAAATTAAATAAATCATTTCTCCGAGTTCATACGAGTTGCCATAAATTTTACGATCATTGGTTTGTCAAAAAGTATATGTACTTTTTTTTTCGCCACAATACGTGTTGCATGCTATTGCCCGACGTCCTACTTTTATTTGTCTAGCGTAATTTAAGCGGGTTCAAGTGCCTGCATTATTAATTTAAATTTAATTTAATTATTTTGATTCAATTTTATAAAACCATCATTTAAACATTATTTGGTAACTATTTATTGTTATTTTTTAATTAAAAGTTAACGAAAGTAATTTTTTCTAAAAAAATTAGACTTAAAAAAATGGAATTTTTTAAAATATCATATCTTTTTTAATGTTTGTTTCTTTTAAAAATAATCCGTGTCCCTCTCCTCTCCTTGTTCGGTTTCCCTCTCTGTGGCCACAGAAAATGGCTACCATCTACCAAGTCCCCTCTCTTGCCAACTTCAAAGCAACCAGACCCAAAATCCAGTGCAAGAAGACCAAGAACGATTCGGCCTTCGAAGAGAAGAAGTTGGTTTTTGTAGACTACGAAAAAGAGGATCACCATGTTAGCACCCATATTAATGGTCTCAGAAAAGCCGACCTTACTAAACAATATCGTCTTCGAGTTGAAGGAGACCGCTTCCAAAAGGACTGGACTATCTCCGAGGTTGTTCACAACATTCTTGAGCTCCGACCCTCCAATGATGTTCACGGTCTCTTGAATTGTTGGATTGGCCGTTTCGCTCGCAAAAATTTCCCTCTTCTTATCAAGGCAAAGTTTTCACTTTTTACTGAATGCTGCAAATGGGATACAGAGGAAGAACGTATATTAAGTTGATGGTGTTTTTGTTGGTTGTTTTAGGAGTTAACGCAAAGGGGTGCACTTGAACACAGTGTTCTGGTTTTCGAGTGGATGAAGAACCAAAAGAATTATTGTGCTCGCAATGATATCTACAATATGATGATCAGGCTGCATGCTAGACATAACAGGAGTGATCAGGCACGCGGTCTGTTCTTCGAGATGCAAGAATGGAGGTATGTTTTTCTTCTTATCATGGCCTGCTCTGAAGCTGCTAGTTTTTCCATCTATTTCTTTAATTGATCCACTACTTATAAAGAGCTCCATTTATACTAGTATCTTTTAATAAAGAAATATACTATTCTTATGAAATGGAACATTTTCATAATAGATTTTGGGTGGGAAGCTTTGCTTTAGTGTCTATTGTATAAGTTGCTGTTCATTTAGTGATCTGGTAACTTTGAAGTGATAGTGTAAGGCAGGTAGCTAAGGGGCATTCATAATTTTTTCAGGGTAGGAGTATTATTCAAGTTTAATTCTGGGGAGTAATATCTTGTGACATTTTATTTCTGCTTTGAGCAGCTATGTTCCTCTAATTATCATAATTTTTCTTCTTTGTTTATATATGTCTTTGTTGCTTTCGGGCTGAGTTGGGGTCCTAATTCTATTGTGATTGGGATCTTGACATTTTGCCTAGAATGTTATCATAATTCTATGTCGGTTCTTTTGCTTGTCAGGTGCAAACCTGATGCTGAAACATACAATGCTCTTATCAATGCGCACGGTCGCGCAGGTCAATGGCGTTGGGCAATGAATATAATGGACGACATGCTGCGTGTAGCTGTATGTATATTTATCATGTTTTAAAATCTTTTATATGCTCTTATCAATTTAATTAGGTCTGGCTTGATACATTTAAACATAACTGTAGGAAAGCTTTTGCAAAAATTTTAAACCACAGTTTCTTAGTTGTGAGATGCCTTATTATCCACGTAAATATGGTTGAAAATTTTTGCCTTTGGCATGCAGAATAGTGTTACTTTTCTAGAAAAGGTACGAACAACTGTTTTGGTCAGGTTGATCTATGCTGAACCTCTGGTTTGTTACTGCTAATCTCTAATAACTTTTTGATTTTTCTCTTCCTCTTTTTCTGGCAACTTAGCATTTTTATTTCTTTTCTTTGTGGACATGTGTTTAAAGCTCCCAAGGGATTTGTTATAATGTCTATATATGTCTCTAATATTCATTGTGAATATTATATTGGCAGATTCCTCCTAGTCGGTCCACATACAATAACCTGATAAATGCTTGTGGATCTAGTGGACACTGGAAAGCGGCTCTGAAAGTTTGCAAGAAAATGTCCGAAAATGGGGTTGGGCCAGATCTTGTGACTCACAATATTGTTTTGTCTGCATTTAAGACCGGTGCTCAGTTTTCAAAAGCTTTGTCTTATTTTGAGTTAATGAAAGGAACAAATATTCGTGCTGACACGACAACCCTTAACATTGTGATATATTGCTTGGTGAAACTTGGCCACTATGAGAAAGCCATTACAATATTCAATTCTATGAGAGATAAGAAATCAGAGTGCCACCCTGATATTGTAACATTTACTAGCATCATCAACTTGTACTCTGTGTGTGGGCAGATCGAAAACTGCAAAGCTGTTTTCAGTACCATGCTTGCAGAAGGTATGAAGCCTAATATTGTTGCATACAATGCGCTGATGGGAGCATTTGCTTCTCATGGAATGAGTGAAGAGGCATTGACAGTTTTTAATGAAATGAAATCCAGTGGGTTTCACCCAGATGTTGTATCATATACATCTTTACTCAATTCTTATGGAAGATCAAAAAAACCTCAAAAGGCAAGGGAAGTATTTGAGATGATGAAGAGAGACAAGTGGAAACCAAATCTTGTTAGCTACAATGCGCTGATTGATGCATATGGATCTAATGGTTTACTTGCTGAAGCTGTGGAAGTCTTGCGTGAGATGGAGAAAGATAGTGTTCAACCAAACATTGTCTCCATAAGTAGTCTTCTGGCTTCCTGTGGTCGTTGTGGTCAAAAGGTTAATATTGATAGTGTACTTTCAGCAGCTGAAATGCGAGGTATCCGACTGACCACCATTGCATATAATGCAGCCATTGGAAGCTATATGAATATTGGTGAATATGAAAAAGCTACAGCCTTGTACAAAACTATGAAGAAAAGGAAAGTGAGGCCTGATTCCATTACTTACACGGTATTGATAAGTGGTTGCAGCAAGATGTCAAAATTTGCTGATGCAGTTGAGTTTTATGCTGAAATGATGGATATGAAGGTTGTTGTGACAAAGGAGGTATACTCATCTGTGATTTGTTCTTACAGCAACCAGGCAAGTTTCTGGGGAGGAAATGTCTAGTTAATCTACTTATATCTCAGTCTCTCGATCTAGTTATAACTTGTAAGAAATCTCGGTCTTTTTCTGCCTTTATTTATTAGGGAGAAGTTACAGAAGCAGAAGCCATGTTCAACAAGATGAAGGTGGCTGGTTGTCGTCCTGATGTGATTACCTATACAACAATGCTACATGCCTATAATAATGCTGGTAAATTTTGGCGTATAGACACTGATATGATTATTTGGTAAAATTGAAAATGCTCTTAGAAATTGAAACATCTTTTGTGTGATTAAAGGGTCCTGGGAGAAATCCTGTGAGTTATTTCAGGAAATGGTGTCACATGATATCCTTTTCGATACTGTTGCATGTTCTGCTTTGATGAGAGCATTCAATAAAGGAGGTCAGCCGTCCAAGGTTCTTAATCTGGCGGAGCTCATGAGAGAGAGAAACATTCCTGTCCATGATGCTGTTTTCTTTGAAATGACATCAGCTTGTAGCTTGTAAGCAACTACTTTGTTTTCTACCTCTCTTTCTCCTTTTCTGCTTCAATATATCTTGTTAAAAACTGGGCAAGCTAGGCTGCATTAGCTACATCTTCTACCCAATTGCTTGTCATAATGCTTCCGAAGAATAGGACTCTTATACTGGGTAGAGGAATATGGCTAATTACTAGGGATAGCAATGGCCTAGCCCGGCCTGGCCAAAAACTATCCAACCAATTATGTGCAAAGGCAAACACTAAAGTAAAAAGATACATGCCCAGTCCGAATTATTGAATGTTAAATATGGTCTTGCAATTATTTTTACTCATGTATATGTACCTTCTATACCTTCAAAATGTCGAATACAAATTCCTTTCACCCTTTGCCAGTGTGTTAGCTTTGCGTATAACAAAGTGTTCGAAAAAATGCAGCTATGGCAATAAGCTATGTTAAAATTTTCAGTGATGAAAAATAGCAATTCAAGCTTTTCAATGTACCAAACAAATTAGCAGTTTAGATATCCTTGTTTGAGACTGTAAATTAGTACAGTTTGATGAGCCCTTTTCTTGAATTTCGTTTCATGGTTTAATTTTGGCATGAATGAGCACTTTGTGTCTTCAACTCTCCATTGGATGAGATGCACATGCCGGGGAACTCTTACCATGTCAAGTGGCATTGCTACTTTGGAATGAAAGACTTTATGGTAAATATTTGAATCAGTTTTCCAAATTAAAGGTACATAGGTGAAAGAGGAATGACATCTTATTTTAGTTACTAATGTAGTGGAATTTCACTTGAGACATAGCTTTCTGGAGTTAATGTCAGGCATGCGAGGCTTGTGTAGTTCTCAGATTTACTTGTGATCATTAAGAAAACGTAAATATTCTCTCTCTCTTTTGGTGTTGTGGTTTCTAAGAACTTGAATCTTCATGGTTTGCCCTTAATTAGCACATTTACTTTGCAATTATTGTTCTTACTCATGCTCTAGTGACTTGCATGTTAACTTTGGTTGAAGGTTGAGAGATTGGAAGACAATACTTGACTTAATCAAATTGATGGAGCCTTCATTATCTGTAGTTTCAATTGGGCTTGTAAATCAGATACTACATCTTCTTGGAAAAAGTGGAAGGGTTGAGTCAATGTTGAAGGTTTGTGTTTAGATGTTTGAGTACTTAAGCTGAGGAGACAAAAATGAACCTGTATTCTGTCTTCATTTTTCCTTTCCTCCTTTAAGATAAACTTTACCTAGCAAGCTCAACTCTTGTAGTCATTGGTATCAGCTACTTATTATAGCATGAAAATTTTGTTTTGGTGCTTCTAATGAACTTTTTTTTATGAAGTGCAGTTATTTTTCAAAATTATGGCTTCAGGAGCTGAAATCAACTTTAGCACTTATTCAATCTTGTTGAAGAATCTTTTGGCTGCTGGGAATTGGAGAAAATATGTTGAGGTATTTCTTCGTCAATTCATTAAAATTTAAGTTTCCTTTGAAGTGATTTGTAGTGGATACCATGCAGTTGATGAATTGCTTAGTTTCTGAACTGATTTGTTGGTTAAATACTAAACTTGCTATGTCGGCCTCTCTCGGAAGCAGTGTTACATGACTGGAATATTTGAAGCAGATCATGTAACTTTCAACATTCTTCTTTTTTTGGCTCAAACTATTCCACATGCTTTATTCTGTGAAGCAGATCATGTAACTTTCAACATTCTTCTTTTTTTGGCTCAAACTATTCCACATGCTTTATTCTGTAATTAGCTTCATTTTTTCGCTTTTGTGATTGCCTAGTAAATTGCTTAGTGTAAACTGTTTCCCGACTATGTTGTGAATTGATGTTCTGTTAGAAGGACAATGATTTCCCCTTCCTTTCCTGAGAAATGATGCACTAATGATTTCATGTTTTCTATATACTGCTTGCCTGCTTTCAAATAGTTGTTGATGGAGGGATTCAGCAAGTTTTTACTGCAGGTTTTGGAATGGATGATGGATGCAGGTTTTACACCCTCTAGTGATATGTATTCTGATATATTATCCTTTGCACAAAAGAGTGGTGGACCCAAACATGCTACTGTCATCAGGGATAGAATTGGTATCTATATTCTTACCCTTTTTTGCAAGATCCTTGAATATATGTCGTCGTTAGCTATGACATGTTCACTAACAAAATTCCTTTTGTAGCAAATCATTTATTAAAAAAAAAGTTTAACACAAAGGCAGAAAAAGAAATCCTAGTAACGTGGTTTGAGACCTACTACCCCATCCTTTATCACCCACCCTCCATCACGCTGCTAGCATTTTCCCTTCTATTGGGCTTCTGTTTGTCATTAAACTTAATGATTCAACAAACATATAGAAACATGAACCTTTTCATCCATTCTCTGATTGGAAGCTTCTTTTTACCTGGGCTTGGGGCACATATAAACTTGAAACTTGATGAACATTCTGGAGGACAAAATTTATACCAGGATAAATTACAAGAGGATGCAATTTTTGTGATGAACTCTTTACTTTTATTCAGTAAACAGATTGATACATGTAATATGTCAGATAAGGAACCGTTGGTGCATGAAAATTGTTTTTAGTTGTTGGAATATTAATAATAACTAACTAGTCATTCTGTTACTATCAATTGAAAATAGCAAGATTCTTATGGAACTTGCTTCCTCTCTTCCTGTCTCTTTCTCTGTATTTCCAGATCTTGTTTATCTTAGAAACCTAATTTTCAATTGTTATTGTATCAGTAGATTTCCTATCAACTCAGTTGAGAAGGAAAGTTGACACCAGAACGATTTCTCATGATTGTCAATTTATTATATTGTGAACCTTGTGCCAATTACAATAATTACTACATTTGTGAATATTCTTCTGCAATAGTGTTGTACATGTTTTGAGACCAGAGTACAAAATTTTGAAGCTGTCTTGTTGTGATGCTATACAGAATCAATTAAACAAAAGTCTGCAGACGAAATTTTGTCTATCAAGGTCTGAGATTTCCCTCCAACCATCCTTCTCCTGAGCATTAAAAGAGAACTTGCAAGACTTTCATCCCTTGTCATATATCTGCCTGGTTTCTGTATGTCCATCTTTGGAATGCCTTGAGAATCAGAACTTAGACAGCCAAATCTACTAGAAGTCCGTAATGTTCAGCTGATGTTCCAGCTAAAATTTTATTACCCGATGAATTTGAAGCTTGAGGAAGTTTGATGGATCTGAGGTGTATAATGTTGTTAGAGATTCCAGTCTGAGCAAGATGTAATCTTCAAACGCTTTCTTAGGAGCAGAAATGATGTCAAAATCAAGAAAATACTGCAGCAGTGGTAAATTATGTCAAAGATGAGCCACTGGAGCTGCCATACTACATACCAGAAGTTTACTATTGAAGGTGTCAGTACACCAGTGTTTGAGATTGTAAATTGGAGCTATCTACAGTGGTTCTGCTAAGCAAATGTTTAATGATTGGGTCTGAGGAGCAGACTACCCACGTAAGACAGGATTGCTGGTTTGATGCTGATAAAGAGATGTGCATAAGTTAAAAGAGGCCAGTTCTTCCGTAAGCAATACTATTGTTTAACAGATGATTGGCACAGCTACTGCCAAGATCGATGACTCTATTTCGTGCCATGGTTAGGCAGATTTAGTTTGTTGTATGATTAGGCGAATTCTTATAGTTGCAAGATAAATGCAAAAGAAGGTAATTATTTAAAAGATGATTGTACAAATGGGCAACAAAAAACAACATGCAAGAGTTGAATCCCATGAAGAAGCAATATAGATTACAAAGCTTAATGTTATTAACTGGTCTAGGGATAATTAATAAAAGGTGATTTTTAAGAGTTTTGAATAATAAAATATAAAATAATGTTAAAACCTAGACAACAGTGGAGGAGATCAATTACCAAAAGAGAAATCAATTAAAGAGTCATATTTAGATCATTACTTCCCCTTTAGTACTTTTTGACTTTATGATTTGATTAAGCTACATTAGATATATTCTCTAGACTATGTAGGATCTCTTATACACCAAAATTATATTGTCTTAAGTTACATTTATCTTCTCTTCAAATGGTTAACCTATATATCTACCATCACTAATAGTGAGTACACTAAGCTCAGTAAGATTTTACCCTAACACTAGGAAGATTACGTATGTCTCTCTTGAGCATATTGTTTAACCACTTCTACCAAAACCACGGTCCACTCATAAGTAGGCTCTTTTAAGTCATCCACAAGTGAATTTAAATTGGATTTAAACGTTAGCATGAAAAAAATCAATATTAAGATTAATCAAACATAGTTCACAAAATATATCTCGTACTATAAATTTAATAAAATCAATCCATATAAGAATAATCACTAGGTGTTTCTCTAACTAAACATAACATGATCAAAATAATGAAATATAAATATAAAAACAGAGAAGTCATGATAGAAATAAGTTTGAACGAACTCTCAATTCCACTAACAATTTAATCAGTTAAGATGATTAAGTAATTATTTTAAATATATCAAAATCAAGTAATTCAAGGTAATTTAGTATTAAAATGAACCAAATCGTTAAGTAAATATATGTATTTTTAATGAAAAATAGTTAAGTAAATATATGTATTTTTAATGAATATCAAATATCCCCATACTTAAATTTTTCTTTCTTTCAGGCAAATCAATTCAATTAATCTTAACTTAAATATGCAATAATAGGAAATAAGTTAACAAATTAATTGGATTAATTAAGACTATCTATCATTCGTTTAGTTACATTGTTCATCAATTAGATATTTAGAGACTTGCATTAAATCATAAATCAATTCAATTCAACCCAACAATTCTTCAAACATCAACTTAATCTATAATTCTCATTCTAATGCATGAAATAGATATGCCTAAGCAATATACTTAATCTTTCAAATATTTTAATAACCTAAATTAATAAAGCATTAAATTTTGAATTTACAAAAGGGAAATTTAAAGACTTATTTGAAAAGTCACCTAATCTTTTGATGTTAAAGTAAACATCTCATTATGAATGCTCCCATTTACTCAATTAGGTCATTATTCTAAATGGATACTAATACCACTCTTTAACTTTAACCTTTTCACTTAGGATAAAGCGACCAGGGTTAATTTATTTATGCTTACTTATTTACATATTTTATTTATTTACTTTTTTATTTGAATGCTAAAATGCTTTAAATCACTTTTAACTCGACGATAAGCCTAAATTATATAAAATTATCACATTGCATATTAAGTATCAATTTTCATAGTTATTGGAGAAAATTATAACTAAATTAGTTATCAATGCTCATAAAGATTGGCCTAAACTAATTGAATTAGAAAACAACCAGATTTATAATGTATCATCTTAATCAATCTTCTTTTCTAGATAAAAGGTTTTTTGAAATTATTTTGTATTAAGCTAATTGTAATAAAATTGATAAGAAACATAAGACCTATAATAATTAATTCCCTCCTCGCACTTAAGTTATACATTATCCTTAATATATAAAATATAAAGTATGAAAATAAAAATTAAGGACAATAAATATAAAAGGATGAAAATAAAAAAAGGAATAGAAACTTCTTTGGCCCATATTTTTCATCCACTATCTAAGGTAATTTTGATTGAAATCTAGAAATTTTCTAAACCCTACAAACATAAATAAAACAAACATAAAAAATAATAAAATGCAAAGGAAACTTGTATTAAAATAAAATAAAATAAAGTGTTAAATCAAAGAAAATGATAAAATAAAAATGAGAACAAAACATATGGTTTGAACATACAAAGGAAAAGCAAATTTTAAAGATTTAAATGCCATATAGAAAAGAAAAGAAAAAAATTCAATTTATGTCATGATTGGTGTCCTCTTTGGCATCATCAAGGGCTATGGAGGATCTCAAAATACTTCACATAGTAATTGGATAATTGATGCTCCATCTATCGCAATTTTTGTCCCTGCTTCTTCAATTTTCATTGCATCCTTTATAACATGAAAATGTGCCATTACTACTCAATTTTTAAGTCAATAATGGTCTTATAAATCTACTCCTATAACAACTATTGTGATGTGAGCTAAACATCTTCATGCTCCTTTGCCATCTCCTCTATATGGGTTGCCTATACTACTGGATGGACATTTTTCCTCTCCTTCTCCTTATTTTAAACCTCTCTCTCTATCTCCCTCCATAAAACATAAGATCCATGACCTTCTTGACTAACCTCATGTACCTTAATATTTCTAGGTCGAAAATAGCAATGTAGCACCTTATACACATTCTTAAAAGATTATCAAATCTACCTAGTTTTTTTGCCAACCTGGTTAAAGTAAGTACCTCCATAAATGACTCTTTTCTTCTTAGTGTCCATCTATCCTAAATATTTGTCAAACTAGTGACCTATGTTACAAACTCACTACTCTACTATGCATTACAAATAAAATATATCTGAAAGAGCACTACTTCATTACTCTCACTTCTCCTAAAAATTATGTGTGAAATAATCCTTTATAAATGTCTAAGGTTTTTGAAAGAATATGGGTACTCTTACTCTTTAATGATTACAAATGCTAATTTCCCTAAATTGAGTTACAAAATTCTTAGGGAACATGGTTATTGAGATCATTAAGAAACTTAGCAATAACATTCTTATACTTCTCCGACCCTATATACTTGGATTTATGAAACCCTTATTATATCCCAATACTATTAAAGAATATCTCCATTTAATTCCCGCTAGCCTAAACTTTATTACGTTTATTCTATCCAATTTTACATTCTGATTCACCTAAAAAGGTAAGAATTTTGAGGGAAATTTTTTTTAATGAATATTCAACAATGTAAAAAAAAAAAGCTTCACCCTGCATTACTTATAAGCCTCCTCAATTTTGAAATTAATCCCACCCTCTAGTGTAACCCAATTAAGATTCTTATTATATTCAAAAGGTTGAATTTTAAGATAAGCATACTTTTTACAAAGATATGGCTCTTCAAAGCTAATTATTGAATGCTCATTTGGGTATATTTCCCATGGTTGTGCTTAGCTACTTAATGTATCCCAAATAGCTTGAGCCTTTATTTTTTGGCTTATGAATAGCTATGAACTCATTTTTGTAGTTAAATTGAGTATTAAAAAGTAAAAATAGGCAAGGAATAATCTAAAAAATAGTTTTTAAAGTCATAAAGTATGAGAAATCTTAATAAAACTAGGGGAAATGCTTAAAATATAGTTAGTTTAACTAGGAAACTTTATTTGAGTAATATGTATTTGAAGAATTTGAGAGAAATTAAAAGAAAATTGAGAGAGGGATGAAAGTGAAGGTCTGTAACACCCTTTACATTTTAAAATTTTTATGATGCAATGGATGATTCTAGGTAGGAATAATTTGGAATATGGTATGGGACTAATGTGGCCTAAACCATAAAGTCTTATGCAAAAAACATCTTAGACATATAGCTTAAGGCATCAGGGTGTCTCCATATCATGAATCCTACTATTTTTTTGGGTAAATTAGAAAACTTTATACTTAAATGAATAGGTTATATACAGAGCTAGAGATTACCCAGGATCTCTTGCCAACAGAAGTACTACGAAAGATAAACCATAGGAACACCACAAGCAAAAAAAGCAATACCACACCCTCAACACTCGCCTCTCAAGCAATTTGAGAAAACAAAGCCCAATACCCAACTACAGAAACTCCCCAGCACCCAGGAAAAGCCACTCAATGATCAACAATATACCACACCAATCTGTAAAACTAGTCTACATACACAGCCCACAAACCACCACAAAGGAGCACAACCAACTCGCATGACCCTCGAGGAAGAGGAACCACCACCTGGTAGCTTGCTCCATAGAGATGGCCCTGAACCTGCAGCAATAACCATAGGAATACCAAAACACAATACAATCAAAGTTACCTTCCCTCAGTGTTTAGGCTGAGTTGCTCCATAGCTTGTAAGATCACCTGTGAAGTGACCCTCCTTATATCTGAGGCTTCGTCACGAAAGGTGCGAAGGTTTCGTTCATAACACAGGTTATACACAACAATAGAGAGGATAATGCAAAAAGTATGCCAGTCCTGATTGGACACCGGGGAAGGCTGATTAAACCATTGTAAAATGAACTGTAGGTCAGGAAAGCTTAAACTGGGAAGGTGGAAGTGGTGGAGAGTATTGGTCCAAACCGAACGGGAGAAAGCACAATGAAAGAAAATATGGTCAATAGT
>JANPWU010861766.1:0-13388 GCA_024707465.1 Erythroxylum daphnites
AAGGATGAATCTGGCAAGAAGGTTGATCAAACCCTTTATAGAGGGATTATTGGTTCTTTACTTTACCTTACAACAAGAAGACCTGATATTTTGTTTAGTGTTTGTTTGTGTGCAAGATTTCAGGCAGATCCTAGAGAGTCTCTTTATATTGCTGTAAAAAGAATTATGAGATATCTATCAGGTACTACTAATCTTTGCTTAATGTATGAGAAAGTAAAGATTTCAGGTTAATTGGCTACTGTGATGCTGATTATGCCAGAGATAGGATTGATAGAAAGAGTAAAAGTGGAGCATGTCACTTTCTTGGCCACAACCTAGTTTCCTGGTCAAGTAAGAGGCAAAGCTACATTGCTTTATCAACTGTAGAAGCTGAGTATATGTTAGCCGCAAGTTACTGCTCATAGACGTTGTGAATTAAGTACCAGTTAGAGGATTATTCAATGCATGAAGATTAGATCCCAATCTTCTGTGATAACACAAGTGCTATCAATCTGTCGAAGAACCTAATACAACACTCAAGGGTTAAGAATATCGAAGTTAGACATCATTCTCTACAAGACTACGTTCAAAAGAAGATCGTAAATCTACAGTTTGTTGAGATGAACTATCAATGGGCAGACATCTTCACTAAGCCATTGAGTGAAGAAAGATTCAAATAAATCAGATGAAACCTCAACATGGTTATGATGAGTGATCAACCGTCTGACATGTCATGACCCAAATGGTTTTCTTATTCAAGAAGATAAAAAGTCGTAAGAGTTAACGGTAACAGTAATAAGAAAGTTTTGGAGGGAAAACTTCTCAAAGCCTTGAGAATACCACCTACTCTAGAACACTCTTGACATACCCCTGACATCGACTTTTGAAGAACTCTAAACAAAACTTTTCATTACTCTGCTTGGATATCAAACCTTCCTTGCTCTCACTCTCAACTTCAGAAACCAACTTCACATCTTTGAGAAATACATCTGTGCATTCAGTTCTTTGTTAACTACAGAAACAAATGGAGCAATCGATGACTAGTGGAAGACTTATTGATTTTGAATCTTTGAAGCAGGACCATATGGATATCGAACCAGAGATTGTGGCAGCTGGATGGAGGAACTTTTTCCAAGTTCATGAAATAGTTTACATGAATGAAGTGTATGACTTCTAGAAGAATGTGGAAATAGTATAGGATACTTTAGTATCAGTGGTGGATAGACTGTCGATCATTGTGACATTGAAGACAATCGAGAAGGCCACTGAGTGTCCATGTGTTGGAGAGAAGCTTGCTCATAAGGCTAAATGGATGGCTCAAGCAAGCATGAAGGAGATTCAGATTAATCGATAACTATATGGAAGTAATAACCCAAAGGAGAAGAAGGCCTCAAGTCTTGTGCCGAAGGCTAGGGTTCTATACTTACTACTCTTTCATTATGTTCTACTTAGAACAGGATCGAGGAATCTGATGACAACGTTAGATGAGCAATGCCTATTTCATCTACCCAATCGCCAGGTCATAGATCTTCCATATATTATCCTTCATTATATGGTAAAGTCGAAGAAAGACTCGACCGCCCTATCGTATGGGATGTTGTTGACAAGAATCTTCAGAGATTCTGGAATTCTCCTGGAAAGAGGAAACAGGATGAAGCTGAATATCAAAAGCGTCATCAATTGTTCTACTATTAGTAGAATGGGCTTGTAGAATCTGGAAAGAGAAGAAACATATTCTAAGACGATAACAAGGATTAAGGGGAAGCGTAATAAAAAGGGAACTCCCATAAGAAAATCAAAATCTCAATCCATTGGAAGAATGTCCACAAAAGGATTGAAGAAATCATCAGATGATGTAAGGAAAAGTAAGACGATTTCTTAAAAAGAAGAAAGCCAGGAGCGACAGACAGACACCCTAGTGACCTTGAAGAGAAAAGGGGAAACACTCCTTTCGGAGAGACCAAAGCAAGCAAAAAGGTCGCCTAGAGTACGAACCCTACATCAACAAGAGGAAAAGAAAGGAAAAGAGTTGACTCATGGTGGAGACTCTGAGAAGAAAGCACCGCAGGCAACCAGGTCTGTTGGACCCCGAACTTTTGGTGAAAATTAGAAATATTCTAATGATTTTAAATGAGTGTTTTTGAATATGAAGTGTGTTATACTTGAAATTGTGCTTTAAGAAAATTTATGAGAAAAGATTTGATGACTTTGATATTTAAGTCAATTTGGATGGGTTATGAGAGTAAAGTGAATGAGTTGATTGAAATGGAAGTTGAAATTAAGAAATAAAGAGTGAAAGTGTGAAAAGTTGTTAAATTAGGAAAGTTTGACTTTTTGGAGTAGAGAGTTGACTTTTTGATTTGGTTAGAATTTGAGAAAATTCTCTGTACTTCCGTTTCCGTTTTTCGTCTTTTTCCGGTTGGGGTCCGGTTTCGAGATCAGGTCCCAACATTGATGGTATCAGAGCAAGAGGAGATTTTAAGGAATCATGTATAAGTATGAGAGTTTCGGATTAAGTAGTTGGATTACGGAAACGGGATCCAATATCTATTAGGATTCTAACTTAGTCATCTAGAGATGCCTATAAATAGCTCATTTGAGCCTTGCTCTCATAATCGAGAAGTGAGTGTAGGAGACACTTAGAGATTGAGTGAGTATTCCTTTTGTATACTTTGAGGGAAGTAATGAAGGTTGACTTTTAACTGTATCTCTTTCTCGTGTTCTCATTGTTGTCTTTATTATTCTAGTGCTTCTGTAATTTTCTTGCGAGTGTGAGATTTAAACATTGCGATCATCATGAAGCGTTCGAGAACAAGTAGGTTGGTCGAAGATCACATAAGAAGGCTTAATCTTACTTTGAAGGAACAAAGTGAGATTATCGTGCAAAGGGGGTTGGCGCAACAAGCGGATAAGTTCGTGCTCAAAGGAAAACCTTTATAACACCTAGGAAGAGGGATAGATGAACTCTTTAAAATTAATTTGTTCAGAAATCATCAAAACTTTTACAACGCCAACTTTTAAAAAATCTATACTATAATACCAAAACTAATCTAAATAATAATAAAATCTATAATACTTAAAGATTAAATAACGCTTGTGATGTTCATTTTTTTGAAAACTTAGAAGTTTGTGAACATAACCTTTTCCTTACTTAAATTTATCACATTGAAATAACAATTACACACTATGCTACTTTCCAAAATTACTTAACACCATAAATGATGATTAAAAGAGTGGAAAATAAAGAGTTGATTCAAAGCAATTCTTTCTAGCCAAAAGATATTTAAGCATTCTTTAGTAAGTGGCTTAACTCATATACGTATCTATTATAAGATTTTATGCTATTAGAACCTTTTTTTACTCTCCCATCTCTCTTTTTTCTCCCCCAAGAGAAAAATAAAACTAAAAGAGACCTAAAATGAAATAAAACAATGTCCAAGTCATAAAGGCCTCTTACTTCTTTATAGGATTGATTCATTGCAGAAAGCATATCATCTTGAAATTGATTCATTGCAGAAAGTATAACATCTTGAATTAAGCTTCTTTAAAAAAGAATATAGGTTGTAGCGTAAGCAAAGTTATTATACTCATTATAAATCTCACTTGTTCTACTCCACTTAGTTATTATAATATACAAACTCAAAGTCTAATTTTGCCATAAATCTCCAACTATGAACCTTTTATTGATATGGTGGTAATCTTTTTTATGATCAACAAATTTTTCATCAGTTACCAATATTTATATCTATAGTTTGATTCATTAAACCATGTAAAAAATTTACATATAAGCTCATTTAAGATCTATATGATATCAAAATAAAAGATGACCATAACAAATTATCATATTAAATATTGTGTTGTTTTTTATATGGAAAAGAAAGTTTTCGAATATATTACATAATTTATGAAGAAAACTATTTCGTTTCTTATAATTCAATATGCCTTTTACCATAAACTTTATATGTGACATGTACATTCAAAACAAATTTCTATAAAAACAAAAACATCAAATCATACGTTTATGAATAAAATTTTACATTGAATATTTAATAAAGCTAGTAAATCCATTACATCTAAAGCAAAAAGACAAAAAACCAAAACATATTATATTAATAATCACACCCTTAAAAAGTTTCTAGCTTTCCTCCTTGATCCACCATTTGCTCAATATAATTACTACCTAGAACAAAGGCAATAGCTGGATCTCCTTAAAAAGTTCCAAGCTTTCCTCTCTAATCCACCAGTTGCTTCACACAACTATCAAGTATTAAGTATCTTTCTGAGTTTGACATTGATAATGAATTAACTATCACAATTATATATATATATATATATATATATATATCTTATTTTGCTTTATAGGTGAAGATGATGCATAAATGTATTGCTTGAACTTCTATATGTCAATGTATAATGAGGAATTTTCCTTGACTAGTAAAGGTGTTGAATATTCTTCTGGTGTAGTAAAATATCGTACCATAATTATATGTATGATGGCCACTATGAATGGAGGCTTAATAAATGCTTCTTTAAGGCCTAAAGGGGTATGAGTAGGTTTGAATGTTATTATAAAAGTTGTACGTATTTTCCTTCTGAATGTATTGAACTCTATGCCTAACTAAGATCTATATATGAAGCATAAGGTTTGTTTTTAAGGTGGGGTCTAGTGTACATTTTGCGTGCATGTTTTTGTTTAGATATATGTGTATCATGCTTATTTTCTATCTTAGGGTCTTCATTACGCATGCTTTCTCCCTTGTTCAATGTAGTCATGATATTAGATGCACTTCTATTAGTATACTCAATACTATACCTATTACTGGAATTATTTTGAGCTTTTAGTAATGTTATACAATTCACTTTTCATTTGTTTATTCCCATTTATGCACGCATCTAATTGTTTTTGAACTTCCTCGAGTTTGGAAAATAATTTCTTCATTTTCTTACTTATGATTATAAGCTTTTAACTAGTTTATCATATGTTAAATCAGTATCACTATCATCTAAATTAGAGTTAGATGTTACCTCATTATTGTCTTTAGCCGTAAAGTACATATGAGTTATCTCTCCTTCTGATTGCTAATTTTTTATTCACTTATGCCATCCCAAGTTAAGGCTTCAACTACTTTCTTTTTGTTTGTTCCTTCTTCTCCTTCTTAAAGTTTCTTCCATACTTGTCATTACCTTTTAGTAAAGGACATTGTGACTTCATATAGCTAAATTTTCTACATTTAAAACAAATATTGTTAGAGGATTTATGTTTTTGATTCATTTTTATTTGCATTGAAGTCCTTTATTTTAGAGAAAATCTTTCTCTTTAAAAACCTCTTGAATTTTTTAGTGATAAAGGTGAGGTCTTCATCATCACTTTGACTTATAGATACCTCTTCTTCACTTGATTCCTCCCTTGAGAATTTGAATGCTAATCCTTTTTCTTCAGAAGCATTATTTCTTCTTGCATCTCTAAATAGCTCGTTTCATTTGTAAGAAGAGATCCAATGAGCTCCTTCAATATTAGTGTCGTCAGATTATTGTCTTCTTATATGACTGTCACTTTAGCTTCTCACATCTTCAACAATGACCTAAGTAATTTTCTTACCATTTTAACATTAGTATAGATTTTTCCAAGACCATTTAGAGCATTAATAATACTAATAAATTTAGTGTATATATTATCAAAGCTTTCGTCATGCTTTATTTGGAACAATTAATATTAGTATATTAATATGCTTACTTTACTATCCTTAACTTAATTTGTGCCCTCATGCATTGATAAACGATTAATTGACTATATTTTTATACCCATATTTAATGTGTTTTGCTTGTTATTTGAAAGTTTTATGTTATTTTTGGTACTTATTTTTCTCTAAGTGTGTTTTTAATTAATAATTACCTTCATAAATTAAAAGGAGAAGAATTCAAGCAAAATTTAGACATAAAATGGAAGAATTGAAGTAATTTTGGAGACACACATCCCTGTACAGGGATCGTGTAAGGTACTGTAAACGTGTGAAGCTTCGAAGACGTTGTTTATGACCGTCTGATACATGACCCTATATGTAGCCCGTGTAAGCTTATGAAAAATATGTAAAGTTACGATTTTGAAGTAATTTTGAGATACACGATCACTCACATAGCCGTGTAAGTGTCACATACACAGCCCTGTATGTAGCTCGTGAAAATATGTAAATTCAAGATTTTGAAGTAATTTTAAGATAAGTTAAATTGTCACTCACAAAGTTGTGTAAGGGACTGTGTATATTTTAGAAGCTCTAGTTTCACACTTTAAAAGAAAATTATAAAGAATAGAAAGATGAGGAAGTGATTGAAGTCAGATTAGACACCAAATATAGAGTAAAAGATACAGTTTTGAACCTATGAGGAGGAACACGAAGATTACTTCAAGAGATCCAATAAAAAGCAACCTTTTATCTAAGTTTCAAGAAGTTCGTTAGAGATAAAATGGGAATATATAGATCATGAATTCTTTTATTTCTAATCGTCCTTCTAAATACTTGATGTTTACTTTGTTTTTTGTGTTTAACAACTAAATTGTTTAGTGTCTAAGTGTGATGAACCCTAAGTTGGGATGAATAGGATGATACAGTCTTTTATTCAATGAAATTTAATTGATTGATTTATTAAGATTCAATTATGCGTTTATATTATTGAATTAATATGTCTGGAATAATAGTTTAATGTTTGATTTTACATGATTGAGATCGAGAAATCCTCTTATATGAATAGATCTACCATAATTGAAAGGAGTTGCATGAAAATCTCAAGATATGTCGACGTAAATCCTTTTGATTAGGGTCAAACCTAATAATAAAATTAACAAATCGAGTAATGCAATCTTAGGGGTTTTAACTAGAAAGAGGTTTCAGTTAACCAACCGAGAGTTAGTTGTTAATAGTCTTGAGAAATATATTAACATAAGATAGGAATTTTCAAAGTCTAATAATCAATAATTTAATTACATGATAAAGGGATAATGTTTAAGATATCTTAGGGTGATTCATTACCTAGGTACTACTTATTTGATATTGTTTAATCGTAGTGTTTTCTTTATCCTAGTTCAATCTTATGTTAAAATTTAGTTTAGTTAGTTTTTTTTAGTTTTAAATTAAATTCACAGCTTGATTTGACAGTTAGATAATAGGAAAAAGTTTAATACTACTTAGTTTGGTTTAGTTTTAAATTAAATTCCCACTTAATGATTCTAATTTTGCACAGATACCCATATTGCTAAATACCCTCTTCAATGGTTTCTTCCATACCCGTAACAACTTTAAGTAACTACCTTATGCTTTTTAGCTAGGTCATACGCTTGTTGTAGATTCTTAGGAGCTTATATCTTAACTGGGTACTTAATCTCTAGCTTTAATCCCTTAAGGGTCAAACTCATTAAATAAGAATCAGGCACCACCAATTTATGCAATAGAAGGTCAAATCTAATGAAATAATCTCTCATAGGCCCTTTTTATCATAGTTTTTTAAGCTCATCGACAGGATCCTCAAACATGGTCTCCCCAAATCTCTGCTCTAACACTAGTAAATACTCTCCCCAACTAGGATCCTCTACTGAACCTATTCCTTATATAGATTTGATGCTAAGCTAAAGCCTCTCTCTCAAAATATATGGTAGCAATTCCAACCTTTAACTATAGGGGTGTAAATCGACCCTCTTCCTAAATGACTGACGTTGGTTCTAAGGAGGTGGCGGGTTGTGTGGCTTCGACCACTGGCGCTGCTTCTTCTGAGGAGGCGGATAATCTCCGTAGGAGTAGTAAGAAGGTTAAACGCTCTGATGACGGCCCCCCGGGTTTGGACTGTGCTGACGATGTTGAGATGGAAGCCCGTGAGGATTTAGGTCGTAAATGCTCTTATAAGGATACTCTTACTGGGAGTGCTTTGGCTAGTCTGGCTCCGGAGGTGGAGTTTCCTGACGTGGTCTCTGATGAGGATTCGGACCCTGAGGAGTTGGATGATCCTGATTGCCCCTCTATTCACCTCACCCCTACTGACAAACAACGTATTCGGCGTGCCTGGGAGCATACGTTGATTGTCAAGCTCTTGGGACGGCAGATTGGTTACCAGTTCCTTGTGACCTCCTTGAAAAAACAATGGAAACTGCAGTGTGATGTGGTCCTGGCCGATTTGGGGAATGATTTCTATTTAATCAAATTTCATTGTTTGGAGGATTATCGTCTGGTTCTGGAGGGCGGGCCTTGGATGGTCGCTGATCACATCCTCACCGTCATGTGCTGGCGCCCCAATTTCGATCCCTTTGCCGCCTCCATTGACAAAGCCACCGTGTGGGTTCGAATTCCTCACCTCCCGGTGGAATATTATGATCGTCTTATCCTGACTCGCATTGGGAATAAACTGGGCCGGACGATGCGGGTGGATGAGAGCACTGTCGTCGGTACGCGGGCCAAATTTGCTCGAATCAGTGTCGAGGTGGATCTGAATAAACCGTTGATTGCTAAGTTTTGTTTGCGTCGTCGAATCTGGCGAGTGGAGTATGAGGGGCTGCACTTGGTTTGCTTTGGTTGTGGTACGTATGGCCACCACCGCGACATCTGCCCCCTTCATAACTCTGAGGAGGTAACACCGGCCACCGATGAGGTCATTCCCCCGCCGCCGGTGGCGCCGCCAGTCCCACCCGTCAATCCTGATCCGCGGCCGAAGATTTTTGAAAATTACGATGCTTGGATGCTGGTACACCGACCGAGCCGTTCCCGCCCCCGTCCTGCTGCCTCACATGGGAACTCCAAAGCTCGAGGTGCCACTGTTGCGACTAGACGTGTGGATGGGGAATCAGCTGTTCAGATGGGACTCCCAGACAAGGGTACGGAATTGCAGGGTTCTCGCTTTCACCTGTTAGCGGAGCATGCTCCTGCCTCAGATAATGGACCTGCAGCCGCCGGTAGTTTGTCTCGAGCTCCGGAATTGTCGCAGACTCATCTCAGTAAAGTTGTGAGTGCGAATGGGGATGATAACGACTGTTTTATATCTGCTGGACAAGCGGCTCTCCCAGGCCCAGATGTTCAGTCTCGAAAGCCCATTTCTGCTGTGACGGATCGGTCCCCTGTTCATCGGGTTTCTGGCCCTAGTGGCCCTAGTCCTCCCCTGTCTAGCGGGCCCCTGCCGCGTGCTTCCTCTACGCCCATCTCCCATTGCATGCAATCCGTGCAACCCATGCAAATTGATACGTCTCCCCAGCCCCCCGCTTCTCCTCCTCTGGTTCCACCCCCAGGTCTTGTGACTTTGGTGCCTAGTAGTGTGTTGATCCCGTCTGACCGCCCTCCGGATCCTCCTGATCTGTCTGTGCCTGAGTGTGATCCTGTTTCTGCCTCTCTTCCTGCTGCGATGTTGGACTGCTCTGTCTTGCCTGAAACCCCTCTTGTTCAGGGGGAGGTCTGTCTAGGACCCCGGATGTCGAAGGCTTGTATGTTGGCCCCTGCGAGTTTCCCATGGTTACCGTGGCCTTACCTCAATCTCTCCATGATTAAGTTTTTATACTGAAATTGCCGCGGAGCCGCTTCTATGGAATTCCGAACAGTGTTAAAAGATTTTGTCTCGGTCCATCAGGTTGATGCTGTGGTTATTGCGGAACCTAGACTTAGTGGGAGGCGTGTTTCTCGGGTCACTCGGTGTTTGGGATTTCCTCATGTGTTCCGGGTGGATGCTCAGCGTTTCTCTGGTAGGCTGTGGCTTCTTTGGAAGGACACTCTTGATCAGGTTACAGTTGTTGCTAGTGGAAGTGGTTACATTCATCTCCAAATCTCCCGACGCGATGGCCATGTATGGCTATGCACCTTTGTGTACGTCAACCCTGCGCCCATCCTTAAGGCTGCGTTGTTTCAATCTCTGGCCAACCTTGCCGTCTCGAACACCCTCCCCTGGCTACTGGTGGGTGACTTTAATGAAATGCTCGGTCCTGAGGAAAAACTAGGGGGTGCGCCTTTTGACTTCAGACGTAGTGCGCGGTTTCAGCAATGGGTGGATGCTTGTCACCTGCTCGACCTGAGTTTCAGTGGGCCAAAGTTTACTTGGCGGGGTCCCGAGAGTCCTCCTTATGGTCGGGTTTTTGAACGATTGGATCGTGCGTTCGGTAACCTTGATTTTTGCTCCGCCTTCCCGTCGACCTCCGTTCGGCATTTACCTCGGGTCCTCTCGGATCATCATCCTATATTGGTCTGTATTGAGCCTCTACCCTTTCCGCCTCTTGGCGAGAAACCTTTTCGTTTTGAACTCGCCTGGAATACTCACCCCGAATACTCTGGTCTCCTCATGACCTATTGGGATGTCTCGGCGGCCCTTCCTCTCATGCTCCTCCGCTGGCAATCTTGTTTGCAGGCTTGGAACCGCGAAGTGATTGGCCATATTTTTCGCCGTAAAAGACGTGTTCTTGCCCGACTTGGTGGAGTCCAGAGGGCCCTGATACTACGCCCCAATCCTTTCTTACTTCGTTTGGAGTCGCAGCTTCAGGCGGACTATCAACTCATTTTTCGCCAGGAGACCTTGCACTGGTTTCAAAAGTCTAGAATGGATTGGCTCTGTTTGGGTGATAGAAATACAAGCTTCTTTCACACTTCCACCACGGTGCGCCGACGGCGAAACCACATTTAAGCTCTCCGGGATGACATGGGTCAGTGGATATTTGACCCCGCAGCCTTACAGGCCTTAGTCCTACTTTTCTTTCATTCTTTGTATTCCGAGGAGAATGACAGTCGCCCACCTTTTCCTCTTCAAGGCGACTTTCCGCCTGTCCCCTCTGCGATTTGGGATGCCATGACCTTGGAGGTGACAGAGTCGGAGCTCACCCATGCTCTTTTTCATATTGGTGCCCATAAAGCGCCTGGTCCCGATGGGTTCCATGCCCACTTTTTCCAGTCCCAGTGGAGTCTGGTAAAACCGAATGTCCTCCATTTAGTGCGTCAGGTGTTCCACGATCCTTCTCTTCTCCGGGACATTAATGGGACGTTTATCTCCCTCATCCATTAATGCAACTTTCCTGAGCAAGTCTCACAATTTCGGCCTATCGGCTTGTGTAATGTGAGCTACAAGATTGTCACCAAGCTCCTGGTGCACCGTCTCCAAGCCGCCCTTCCTTCGCTCGTTGGTCCCTATCAGAGTAGCTTTGTTCCAAGGCGACAGATTTTGGATAATATAGTCGTTACCCAGGAGGTTATGCACTCTTTCCGTTGCTTTCGGAGCAAGAAAGGATTCATGGCCATTAAGATTGATTTGGACAAGGCTTATGATCGCCTGAACTGGAATTTCCTTCGAGACACTCTTCAGCTTGCTGGTGTCCCTGATACTTTAGTGCATCTCATTATGGGCTGTCTCCATGGTTCAGTTGCAAGTGTTATGGCATGGCCGTCCTACGCCTGCTTTTTAGCCTTCGCGGGGCCTCCGCCAGGGAGATCCCCTGTCTCCTTATCTCTTCGTTTTGTGCCTGGAGCACCTTTCACACCTAATTGAGTCACGAGTGAGGGCAGGCCACTGGAAACCTTTCCGGTTTGGTAGACATGGCCCAACAATCTCTCATCTTTGTTTTGCTGATGATATGGTGTTATTCGCCGAAGCTTCTGTTGCCCAAATTCGTGAGGTCCTGGACTGTTTAACTCTCTTTTGTGATGCTTCTGGCCAGCGAATTAGTGCCCATAAGTCCAAAGTCTACTTCTTCCCCAATGTTGCCTCGACTGTTCGTAGTTCCATTGCGAGTCTCTCTGGTTTTGTTCCGACCACTGATCTTGGTACGTACTTGGGAGTTCCCTTACTCCATCGGCGGGTCACTAAGGCCACTTATTCGCATATTCTTCTCAAGGTGCGCGCTCGGCTTTCGGGGTGGCAGGCCGAGAGTCTTTCCTTGGCGGGACGGGTCACCCTGTGTCAATCGGTACTAGGGGCCCTTCCTCTCTATACCATGCAGACTGCCAAAATCCCGAAAGGTGTACTCCTTGAAACGGATCGATCATGTAGACAGTTTATTTGGGGCTCATCTGAGGACCGTCACCGCATGCATCTTATCTCTTGGTAGCAGATTTGTCGCCCTAAGTCCTCAGGCGGCCTTGGGCTGAAAGATCTGGGGGATATGAATGTCGCAGCGCATATGAAGCTTGGGTGGTCTTTTCTTACGGAACCACATAAGCTCTGTAATCAGGTTTTCCGTGCCAAATATAGGGTTGATCAGCTTCTCCAGCTGGAGCCGCCTTCTCCTTCAGCGGCTTCTCCCTTGTGGCGTAGTATCTATGCGACTGTTCCGATGATCACGGCTGGGGCTAAATGGATAGTGGGGAATGGGACTCAGGTTCGATTCTGGTCTGATCTTTGGGTTCCCGGGGTGACTGGGACCTTGCTTTCTTACTCGATTCGCTTGGTTCCCGACGATCATCTCGTTCGCAATGTTTGTGACTACGTGGACCTTCATGGCAACTGGGTGTGGGCTGACATTAGGGACTTTCTTCCTCCACAGTTCCTTTTTCACATCGCTGCACTCTTCCCTCCCCGGCCTTCCCAGGCGGTTGACCAGCTTTATTGGTCTCTTGAGCCTTCGGGTAATTTCACTACATGTTCCGCATATCGCCTGCTCCGAAGGCATGAGTGGTCGCCACGGCGTCCCATCTGGCAATTAATATGGGCCTGGCAAGGGCCGAAGCGTATTCAAATGTTCTTGTGGCTAGTGGCGAATCATCTTCTTATGACCAATGGCTGACGTTTTCAGCTTTCCCTCTCCGCTTCGCCTGCATGTCTGGACTGCCCGTTGCATGAGAAGTCCTTAGCTCATGTTTTTCGCGACTGTTGGTGGGCTCGGGAAATTTGGCACCAACTCATTCCTAGCGGCCGCCAGCAGCAATTCTTTTCTCGCGACTTCCCTGTTTGGTTGGAACTGAATCTTCGATCTCACGTTGGGTCTCTCGATGTCGGTTCTTGGCCTTTGACGTTCGGTGTGGTTCTTTGGAAGCTGTGGACCTGGCGTAATGAACGGTGTTTTAACCCTAGTACGTCCACCACCCATCTCATCGGCGAGGTTCATGCTTATGTGCGAGACGCGTTACTGGCCCAGCAACTTCAGCGGGATGTCTTGCCTCCTTCTGCCCAATCCCGTCGGTTAGTGGACGTTTGTTGGCCGAAGCCAAGTGAAGGTTGGGTGAATTTGAGCACGGATGGTTCAGCCCAGGGGCCCCCTGGTTTGGCGATAGCTGGTGGGCTTCTCCGGGACGCTGGCGAGTGTTGGCTGGCTGGTTTTGGAGCACTTTTGGGGCGTTGCTCGGTATTACAGGCTGAATTTTGGGCGGTTTACCATGGCCTCACTCTGGCGTGGTTTCATGGCTATGATCGGGTGGAATTGACGGTGGATTCTGTGCTGGTGGTGTCCAGTCTTCTCAGTGCCCCGA
>JANPWU010893144.1:0-13251 GCA_024707465.1 Erythroxylum daphnites
CATCTTGTATTTAAACCATCTTTGTCATTTCATTTCAAAATCAAGGATTTTCCTTCGCTTTATACATAAATAATTGCTAAATAATCATCGATAATTACTCGTTTAATTTTAACTTACAGAAAGTTTCAGGGTCTAACATTTTGTTTAATCAAGATACGATCGTTAATTAAACCTAACCGTCAAATAATGTAGGATACGATCTTTAGATTTAATTCAACAGTAGCATTACGAATTAAGAAAACCGATTAATCAAGGCAATAACCATATACGATGCGTCATTTAACCTAGGTTATGTTATCCCTAATGATTACAAATCATTAATCGCTACGCATGAATTTCACTTTAACAATTACTGATTACATCAAAATTCTAGCAATAGGTTTGCAATTAATGATTCAATGAATGCATTAAAATCATCATCTCACAATACCCAGTGGGTTCATACACAAATAACCAAACAATAATGAAAATCCGATTATCCATACACAAAACCCAAATCAATTAACATAGGATAACATAATCAATTTCTAATGAGAGAAAGAAACAACAAAATAATAAAAAATTACTTAACTCGGGTTGTCGGCATTGTTGTCACCTCCCAATTGGCGTCGGGACGCCTAGCCCTTCATGAGTCTTTCCTGAAAAAATGCTTCAGCCCCCATTCTAATCCCTAGCCGAAACTCCCTGCATCTCTCCTTCACTGCCCAAGCTTCTTATTGTTGCTCTTCACTGTTGCCTCTCTCTTGTAGCGTGGATGTGACAATTTAATGCTAGAGTTTATAGTCAATGCCACTGTTCACGCCTCCAACTCTCCGTAGCTGTGCTCCAACCAAATCACAGACGCAGCTCCACACCTGCCTTCTACGCCTCTAACCAAGTTGCCAGCCCCTATGCACGCCGCTCTTCTCTCTGCCCTCACTGTTGCTTGACCACTGTAGTGTTATGGGACAAATAAACCTTAAGGGTTTATTGTCCCAGCACTCCTGTTCATGCACCCGTTTACGCCTCACACCCACACCCACGCCCATGCCCACGCCCACGCCCACGCCCTCGCCCTCACTTCTGCTCCTCCTATGCGTTTTTGAGTAAAACGCATAACATGCTGCATTGTGCGCCTGCTCTATGGAACGCTACGTTTCACGCAGAAATGCAGACACTGTTTGCGTTGCACAACATTTCCTGCGTTTTGTTCTTTGTTATTGTCGTTTTATTCCCTTGTTTCCTTTTTTGTGTTCCATTTTGCTTGTCTTTTATGTTTATTTTTTGTCTTCTTACTCCATAAAGACAAGTAAAAATTGATCTTCAGAAAATAACCCAAATGCAATACTTTTGAAACATTTTAATTTATTTGCTTCCAAATTACATCTAAAATCATATATGAATTAAAGTTAGTACCTTAAGCATTTTCATGTCAATATTTTCAATAAGTGTAATAATTAAATATATCAACAATTAAACACATATCAGAAGATTATAAAACCTACGCTTCAAGCTCTTAGATTTCTAAAGGAGTGTGTTAGTGATATCTCTTCTTTCTTGGAGGATTGTCGGCTGCATCTTGATCATCACCAGAAGCTCCGTCCAGGTTGTCACTCCCAGACTTACTCTCATGTAAACTCCTCCTCTCTACTCCTCCTTCCTACACTAAGCTCGAAGTTCTCAGCAACTCTAGCCACTTCACTTTGGCCATCTATACTTATGTTAGGAAAAAAAATAAAATAGGCAAGGTACTAAAAAACAAGCGGTAATATATATTGATAAAAAAACGATGTTAAAAACTTTGAGTTGCAGTTTTGTACTTCTCAATCTCTCTTATTCTCTTTTTTTTTCTATTTCTCTCTCTACCTTTTCCTATGTTTGTTCACTTGTTTCTTCACTCTTTAAACACTACCTATACAACCTCTTTTATAACCATCAAAGTTAGTTTTGTTCACCGACTTTAACACTGCAAAACCAACTAAAACTCTACCATAATAAATGAAGTTACAGCTACATCATAACCATAATAAATGAATGTTGACAGCTAGCAAAAGTAAAGGAGAATAGCTATACTCAACTATTGTATCTATAAAAACCTATAAGCTTCTATCAAGTTTGACTTCTAACAACTCGGTTGTCGTTGATGAACATAAATGAAGAGAACTTTAGTTTCAACAAATCAAAATGAAAAAAGCCCCAAATTAGTAAACTAAAGAACAATAATGGTCGTATCGTACGAGAGTAAGAGAGTTCAGGAGAGTTGAACATGGATTTGGTTAGAGTCAGTCATGGTTGAGCAATTACACCGGTGGTCATATTATTGTTGTACGATATGTCTACCATTATTCTTACTCCTCCACTGTCGGGACTATCACTATCAAGAAAACGTACCATTAACTCATCTCCTAAATGACACCTTTTTAATGAAAGTGGGACCTACTTTTATTTTAAATAACAAAATTCATATTATCACTACAACCCCCACTTTAACAAAAAAAATTAAATATTCACGTTAGTAAAAATATTTCACATGACATTTAACTGATAGAGGCATAATTCTATTGTTACGGTCCCGTTCAAATGATCAAGTTATAGGGCAATCAACACCAAAGTTAGCCTGTAAAGTTTGTAGTAAATATTATTTTTGAGTTTTTCCTCCTTTGTAACCTGTCTTGTAAAGAAAATAAAGGACTCAGTTAAAGAGAATCTAACAATCTCGTAAGCATAAAATTCTGAGTTTGGAAAAATTCTTTTACTTTTCTATCCCATCCCTTAAAAACTCCCAAATTTAAATAGAGAACTTTAACAATAAAATAATGCAACAAGTACTAGAACCATTACACCCACTTCTTAAAATAATGCAAACAAGGAATAGACATGACAAGGTGACAAGACCACGTAATAAATTCATGCAATCTATACACCCACATCTCTTAACAACAAACTACAATACTACCACATAAAGAAAACCACTTCAAACTTCAACTAGTTTCTCATCTTTAGATTATGCATCTGATATATGACATGTCCCTTAAATAACTTGCCCACCTTATCCACGTGTCTATTATTGTTGCTCATAACATTACTACCCCTATCAAAATTATGCTTTTCCTCAAACATTAATGGAGGAAAATGAAGCCATAAGTAAATGTCTTCCCCTGAAGCTTCAACTGGTGAAAGGCCTTCCCAATGGATCAAAGCTTGAGGCTGACTTTTAAATGTATGATATTCTAGAACAACTTAGGGATTGGGATCGATTTCTCATATTGAAACAGAGGGAAGGTTAGGTTCAACCATAATAGAGTTACCATGGAATGGTTTCAAATAGGAGAAATGAAAAATGGGGTGTAATTTAGAAGAAGGTGGGAGATTCAGTTTGTAAGTCACAATTCCAATTTTCCCCATGACTTGAAAGCGACCATAATATCGAAGAGAGAGTTTGGTGCACCTGTGAGATGCAAGACTAAGTTGTCGGTAAGGATAGAGTTTAAGCAAGACCATGTCACCAACTCAATACTGGACACCATAGGCTATCTTCATGGCATTTGAACTTGAAGAAGGCGATCTCTATGATCTTTTTACACCAAATCTCTTGTTTTTAACTTTTGATCTACTGCTTCCAATTTGGCTAACCCAAGACAATAAGAAAGCATGGTTGGAGGAGAAGGACCATAAACCACTTCAAAAGGTGTAGTTTTCAAGGAAGAATGATAATTGGTATTATAACAATACTCAACCCATGGTAACCATTGAAACTAGAGATGAGGTTGATCACTACTAAAACAACATAAATACATTTCAATGGTTCGACTCACAATCTTAGTCTAACCATCGCTTTGTGGGTGGTAAGCAGAACTGAAAGCCAATTTTGAACCACTTAAACGAAACAACTCAGTCCAAAAGGAGCTTGTAAAATTCACATCCCAGTTAGTAACAATTGATTCATGTAAACCACGGAGCTTGAAAATATTGTCAAAAAAGAGACGATCAACACTTACAACATTATAAGGATGAGAGAGAGGGATGAGATCGGCATATTTGGAGAAACAATCCACAACCACCAATAACACATTTTTACCTTGGGAAGTAGGTAGCCCTTCAATGAAATCCATGGAAATATCTGACTAAATTTGTAGAGGAACCGGTAAGGGTTGTAAAAGTCCAACTGGGTGCAAGTGGTTCGATTTATGTTTTTAACAAACAAACAGAGCACTGCCGTACAAAGGCTTGAACTTAGGTTTTCATACTCTCACAATAAAAGTCTTTAATGATGCGGTGAAGAGTATTTTGGTGCTCTTCATGACTACTATCATGAATAGCAACCAAGACTGATTGAACAAGAGAAATGGGCAATAAATACCCCCTTTTTTTAAAGAAAATCAATCCATCTTTGTATTCCCATGGACCCACGACTTCACCTCCTTGGATTTTCCTAAGTAGTTGTTGCATCTGATCAGATTGTTAGACTTCAAAGCGGATGGACTCAAAGATAGGCAATTATGGAATGGTAATAGATGCCAACATTGATTCTTGTTTCGCTATATGAAACAAAGCATCTACTATTGTATTATGTTTTCCAACTCTATACCCCACAGAAAAATCAAACCCCATTAATTTGCTTAGCCAATGCTATTGAAGTGAAGTAATGATACATTACTCCAACAAAAATTTGAGGCTATAATGATTAGTCCTAATTAAAAAGTGTCTTCCCCATAAATAAGCTCGCTAATGACAGACCACCTTAACTAATATAATGAGTTCCTTTTCATAAACTGGAAGACCCATGTAGCGAGAAGCCAATGACCTATTGAAATAGGCTATTGGTTGTCCATATTATTGAAGAACTACTCCCATACCCACATCTGAGGGGTCACTTTCTAGTATAAATAATTTCTAGAAATTTGACAGGCCTAACATTGGTGCTCTAATCATAGCCACCTTCAATTTCTCAAAAGCATTGAATGCCTCCTGTGTCCACATGAATGAATTTTTGTGTAACATTGATGTTAAGGGATCTACAATGTCATTATAATCCTGCACAAAATTTTGATAATAGATAGTAAGCCCCAAAAAGCCACGTAGTCCCTTCACAGTGTTGGGTTTTGGCCAATCTGTCATTGCTGCAATTTTTTTTAGTCTACCGCCACCCTTTCGGCTAAAATAATGTGTCCTAAGAAGGACACTTGTGTTTGAGCAATCAAACATTTCATCTTATTAAAAAATAATTGGTGTGTTTGCAGTAAGTTGAAGACAATTTGCAAGTATGCCAAGTGATCTTCCCAAGTCTTACTGTAGGCAAGAATGTCATCAAAAAACATAAGAATGAATTGACAAAGGTAATCTTGAAATACCTCATTCATTAAGTCTTGGAAGGTGCTTGGCGCATTGGTGAGACCAAACAACATTACCGAAAATTCGAAGTGACCATGGTGGGTGCAGAATGTCATTTTCTCAATATCTAGAGGAAACATTCTAATCTAGTGGTAGCCAGATCATAAATTAAGCTTGGTGAAGTATTTTGCCCCACGTAATTCCTCCAATAGCTTGTTAATCACCATAATGGGAAATTTGTCTTTAATTGATTTAGAGTTCAAGGCCCTGTAATCCACACAAAATCTCCACTATTATTTGCCTTTAGAACTAAAAGCACAGGTGGAAATCTATAAGGCCTTGCTTAAGCATGGCCTTGCACTGCCTTTCAATCTCATCCTTTTGGGCATGTGGATATCTATAAGGCTAAATCACTATTGAACCTATTCCTAGTTCAAGGTTAATCCGGTGATCAAGTGCACGAGTCGGTGGTAGCCCTTTTGGTGTGGCAAATAAAGGATCAAATTCACTAAAAAGTGAATCCAATGTCATATCCTGTGGGAACTAAAGCTCAAGGGACTAGTGTTGCAAATATGAGATGGAATTGTTGTTTAAAGTTCTCCCATGTAATCCCTGGTCTATCCCTATCTAGCTTGAGAAACCACACCTGTGCATCTCCATCAAGGTGGTAGTAAGCAATCTTTACCTTCTCCTTCGGTATGTGTTAATGTCGGAAATAGTGTTCAGAGTGGCTTAACCAAACCAGCAAGTCATTTGTGCCATTATAGAGTGGAAATTCCAATCTAGCATATTGTGGGATTTGCATTCGTCCTTTCATACTATTGGCCACCTGTGTTGTTTCCTAGGCTCCTCTATTCACACTCCCTACATTTCTTTATGCTCCTTCTACTTGTTTTGCAGCCAATTCCTAAGAAAGTTCTTTAATGCGAGTAGAGAGTTGTTCTCGCCCCACTTGATCTCTTTGGCGATCGTCTTGGTATATTCTCATAATGGTCTCTAATTGTTGTTGTAGGTTATTAAGTAAATCGCCCATAACTCCAGGCTCTGATACTAGATTGTTACGGTCCCGTTCTAGTGATCGAGTTACATGGCCGTTAGAGTTTGTAGTAAATATTGTTTTTGAGTTTTTCTTCCTTTGTAACCTATCTTGTAAGGAAAATAATGAAAAAAAAAGTACTAGACCCACTACACCCACTTTTTAAAATAATGAAAAAAAGTATTAGACCCACTACACCCACTTTTTAAATAATGCAAACAAGGACTAGACCTGACAAGGTGGCAAGACCATGTAACAAATTCATGTAATTTATACACCCACGTCTCTTAACAACAAACTACATCACTACCACGTAAAGAAAACCACTTCAAACTTCAAATAGTTTCCCATTTTTAGATTTTGCCTTTGATATACATGTCCCTTGAATAACCTACCCCTTGTCCATGTGATTGTTACTGTTGCTCATAACATCTATTAATTTTTTTCATTTAGTTACGGGTTGTTTAGAATGTTTTCCAAATGTCAGGGTTCATTTTGAACACTCTAAAACGTTAAGTTCCAACTTAGATTTTAATGTAAACTTAGGGGCAAAATTACTCTTTTGCCCAAAGTATTTATCATAAGATATAAGTACCCATTATTACATAGGTCATTAATCAACTTTGCCTTAATAAGAATTCAGACCTAATTGTGGTTCATTTTAAGTTTAAGCTTAAGCTTAATTAAGTTTGGTCAAGCATGGTCTTAAAAATAAGTTAGGAAACTTTGTTTATATGTTAATTATGTAGGGTGGATTACCGATTAGGTTATAACAGACTAAAATACGCTCAAGTTTGTGGACGATTTTGCCCGCCTGTTTTTAACTAAACTATGTTTATGAGGTGCAAATCAAGAATTTATTACAAAGTAGGTTTCTTCCCATACTTTTTATTTAATAAGACAAAAAATAAAATATAAGGCTTCATTTATTTTTATTACAATATAAGTGGTGGATTAACGTTATTATTATGTTTGATAAAAATTATAATACACAAAAACAATTCCAATCAAAATATTCTTTGTTTAGATGTATATTGAACTACTTCTACAATACAAATGCAATTTTATATGAAATCTTAGCCGATCGACAAAACATAATTTTATGTAGCCTAGTTGAGTTGATCCTAATAACTGAATGTTTATCAATACAATTTTCAAAGATTTATCAATATTTTGAGAGAGAAAAATATAATTTTAAAACAATTATTTTTAATGAAATTGGAAAAGATAATAAAAGAAGTTAAGTTAGAAACACAACTTAAGTTGTGAATGAAAAATGGTAATAAAGTAGCTAAAATAACATCTTATCGCATAATTAATGGAAAAATATTCACCTGATTAAAGTGCTAACTCATAAAATGTTACACCAACAAAGAAGGAAATTGTAATAAAATTGTTTAACATATAAATAAATAGAAGGTCTTTTAAAATATATGCATCATAAATAATCAAATTACTTAAATTTGATTGTAATCCACTGGTTAAAGGACTCTTGGAAAAGAAATTTGTTTCTCATAGAAATTCTTAGTTTAGTATTTTTATATTTTTTTTAGATTGTGATCAACTCTTTCAAGTGAACATTATCTCATATTTATAGATAGTCTTACGATGTTAACTGATTATTGAAAGTTAACAATTAAAAGGTTACATCCCAAACTCATTAAATGAGTCCTTTCATTATCATCTCCTATTCATAAATGATGAGTTTGGGTAATATGATTTCTGCATGTTCTCATACTTTTCCAGTAATCTATAAAACTAGCATATAACGAGAGGTCGTTATCATATATCTGTCAGGAATATAAGACCTCTTGAATAATGAATCGATTGTATGCTACACTCTAGGTCATATCTCGCATTTAATCTCCTTTTATCTCATTTATTTAATAGTGTTGTAGATGTATTCAATTCTCTTACTAAAATTAGCAGTCACCTTTGAATATATAATTTTTCTTTGTGATTTACAAATCAAAATGACCTTCCTTTATGCAAAAATTACCTTAATTGAATTTAATTTACTTTTTTAGAATTATTCCATGAGATCATATTAAACATAATCTTTTGGTAACATTCTAAATTAACAAACCTTAAATTTAATTCTTAAAAATTAGACAAAAGTCCTAAGGGTATATTAAAAGGTTCACTTAACCTCCAAGGTCTCACACAATGCAAGTTAAGATCTTTTAACTTACATTAATATCTTTTATAATTGTTTCTGTACATATGATTGTTGTAAAAATCAACCGGATTAGAGCAGATTCGCAGCTAAATAGAACTGAAAGAATAGTAATGAACAGACAGATTTTACATGGAAAACTCCTAAATTAGGTCAAAACCACAAGTAAGAAAAAGAAATTTCAATATGAAATTTAAGAGTACAACCTCTCTCTATTTTACAAAGAGAAACACTAAGTCTCTCACTAAATAGGAAAAATACTCTTTAAACTTTTGTAAGGATTTAATAGAAGAAGAGATTTTATGAGATATTAGAAAACTGATATAGGAAGACCTATTTATAGGCCTCCCATATATGTACACCCAGTTGTGGACAGACTGTCCACAGCTGGCCTCCTTTTTTTCTTCCTACTATTCCTGACTTTATACAGTAGGCTGCATTCTTTCTTGACTTTGGTGTAGTCAACAACAACAATCTCCCACTTGAAGATTTGATTGAGAGTAAATCAAATATACACATTATTCTTTTTACCTTGCCGCTACATGTTACTTACGGCTCTATCAAGCCACACGAGGATCAACACCATATAAACTTGTCACCATTGATTGCTTTTGTCATAAAATCTACTAGGTTATCCATTGTATGAATTTTCTGTATATACATCATTCCTTCTTCCACTTTCTCACGAACAAAGTGATATTGAACTCGAATGTGTTTTTTCTTTGAATGAAATGCTGGATTTCTTGTAAGATGCAAAGCATTTTGGTTATCACAAAACAAAAAAAAAGTTCTCTTATTTGCATTCGAGTTCTTCCAACATCAACTTCAACCACACTGCTTCTTTACTAGCTTGTGTAGCTGCTACATATTCTGTTTCTATTTTTGAAGTAGCCACAACTGACTGCAGTTTTGAAATCCAGCTCTCAACTCCTTTAGCTAGTGTAAACACCTATCCTGTAGTGAATTTACTTGTATCAAGATCACCTGTATAATCAGCATCAACATATCCTTTGAAAGTAAAATCTGATCCTCCCTAACATAATGCAACATCTGAGGATCCTTTGATATATCTAAGGATCCTCTTCATAGTATTCCAATGCCCCCGACCAAGATTCTCCATATATCGACTAACTACTCTCACTGTATATGCAATTCTGGTCTTGTACAAATCATAACGAACATTAAGCTTCCCACTATTGATGCATACGGTACTTAAGACATCTCCATTGTCTCTTCTTCATTACTAAGACTCATATTTGAGGATAACATGAAATTAACAGGAAGAAATGTATAAATTGACTTACAATCTTGCATGTTGAATCGCTGCAAGATCTTCTTTAAATAATTCTTCTTCGAAAGCCAAATCTTCCTATTATTTCTGTCTCGGTTAATTTGCATCCCTAGAATCTTATTTGCTAGTCCCAAGTCCTTCATTTCAAATTCCCTAGCTAACTGTGCCTTCAATTTTGGTGCCTGCTACCAACATGTCGTCTACATACAACAGCAAGACTATAAAATCATTTTCTCAAACCTCTTGAAACATGCACAAAGGTTTGCATTCAGTATGCTGTATCCGAGGCTCATGATAAAGGAATCAAATCTTTTATACCAACACTTCGGCGCCTACTTTAAACCATACAGAGATTTGTTCAACTTGCAAACCAAGTTCTCTTTCCCTCTTTCTTCAAAAGCTTCTGACTGGAGCATATAAATTTTTTCTTCAAAATCTCCATAAAGAAATGCAATTTTCACATCTAACTGCTTAAGATGCAAGTCAAATGTAGCACACATCGCCAGGACTACTTGAACTGTAGTGAGTCGAACCACAAAAGAAAATATTTCATTGAAGTCAATTCCTTCCTTCTGAGCATATCCTTTTACCAACAATCTAGCACGATATTGCTATACTTGATCATCACGACTCTGCTTGATCTTGTAAACCCAGTTATTGCCAATAGGGTTTCTTCCTTATGGTAGTGATACCAGTTCCCATGTCTTAGTCTTATGCAAAGCTTCAATTTCTTCCTGCATTGCTGCCATACACTAAGGTGCATATGAATTATTCATTGCTTCTTGAAGAGTTGATGACTCTCCATCCTCAGTTAAAAGATAGGATGCAATATTGCTCTCTATAATATAATCTGAGTGTCAACTCGGTGCTCTTCTTATGTGAGTTGATCTCCAAGTATCTGAAACATCATATTCGACTGGTTCTTGCTCCTCATGCTCTGGTGCAACTTTAAAATAATCATTTTGATCAAATTCCCTTTCCACCTATACTGTTGTAGTCTTTGAATTCTCCTTTAAAGTGCTAACATCTTCTGTTTTCTCTTGATCATTATCTTCTAAGAAAATAACATATCTGCTAATAACAATCTTCTGGGCAGTGGGATCCCACAGATGATACCCCTTTACTCCTTTAGCATATCCCAAGAAAATACATCTTCTGGATTTTGGACCCAACTTCGTAGTTTCTTGGGCATTGAATATCACATACGCAGGACTTCCAAATATATGGAGGTTGGAATAATCCACTGGTTTACCAGTCCACATCTCCATCAATGTCTTCAACTCAATTGTAGTTGATGGAGCTTGATTCACCATATATCAGCTGGTATTGACTGCTTCTGCCTAGAATTTCTTATCTAAGCTTGCAGTTCTCAACATCACTCTTATTCTTTCCAACATAGTTCTATTCATCCACTCTATTACTCCATTTTGTTGAGGAGTGTATGCCGTCATGAACTGCCTTTTGATGTCTTCTTGCTTGCAGAATTCATCAAATTCTTTACCAGTATATTTGCCTCCATTATTTGAGCGTAAACACTTAATCTTCTTACCAGATTTGAGTTTCACCTGCGCTTTGTACAATTTGAAAGTTAGAAACACATCTGCCTTCCTCTTGATAGGAAACGTCCAACATCTCCTTGAATAATCATCAATAAATGATACAAAGAAATTTGCTTCTCCTAGGGACGTAACTGGTGCATATTATACATTAGAATGAATCAATTCTAAAATTTCTTTGCTTCTAAACTTTGATGTGTTGAATTTCAACAGATGCTGCTTACTCATAATGCAATGCCCACAGAAGGGTAGTGATACCTTTGTGAGATGTGGAAGTAGATTCTTCTCTGCAAGTATCTTCATTCCTTGTTCTAACATATGTCTAAGCTTTTTATGCTACGTCATTGCAAATTTGTCATCTGGACTAGTCACCACAATAAATGCCTCTCCTTCTTACAAAGTTAACCCCTTCAGCATGTACAGATTTGTAACAATCTTCTCTATTTTCATAAATACCAGTGCTCCACATATCGCACTTTTTTAATAGTCTGAGTTGTCTCATCATACATCTTTAACTTGATGGTGCCGATACCAACGATCTTCAGAGCCTAATCATTATAGTTATACATAGATCCCCCAAAGACGAATTCATTCTGATGGAACCATTCTCTTCGAGAGGCCATATGAAAAGTAGTTGCTGAATCGAGAAGCCATACATCATCAAATCTTCTCTTACCTCCAATAATTGTTACCGCTTCACAGACCATTGCACCTCTATCATCTGAAGTATTTGTTAAATTTCCTTAAGGAATATAATCTTTCTTATTTAGATTCCAACAATTCTTCTTTAAGTGTCCTTTCTTGCCACAATTATAGCACTTGAAATTATTTTTACTATTACATTTTGATATACCATGGCTATGACTCCCATTTAGGCCATGTTCCATTGATCTTCCTCTTGTCACCGCTAAGGCCTTCATTTGTTATGAATTTGCTAGCCTGTCTTCCTTACTTTTATGTCGACTCTCTTCTTCCAGAATAGTAGCTGCAATATTGTCAAATACTATAGTGTCTATGTTGTTTGTTAAATTGATGACGAGTTGATCATACAAATCTGGTAGGCTTTAGAGTAGAAGTTCTGCATATTGACTTATCTTTATTGTGTGCCCTAATGATGTGAGTTGGGAAAATATAGTATTTAAAGTATTTAAGTGTTCCGTCACGGAAGTGGATTCCACCATGCGTAAAGTATATAGTTTCCTCTTCAGAAAAATTTTGTTATAGAGTGATTTAGTCTCGTACAATTTGTAAGATGATCTTAAATCTCTTTTGTCGTCTTCTTCTCCTCTATGCTTAACAACACCCCATCTGTGAGTGCCAGATAAAGATTTGCAATATCATTCCCTTCCATCTTATTTCACTTATTATCATCTGTGAATGTTGTCGGCCTTTCGCTAATGGTTGCTAAATAGTTATCTTTTCTCAATATAGCCTTCATCTTCAACTTCCATAATGAGAAATTACTCTCATTGAACTTTTTCAATCTCAAATTTTGCTACCATTGCTTCTATCACGAACTACTAATCCTATGTATGAATAGTACTGGTATGTATAAATAGTTCCATATATGTGAAAAGTATCGTATGCGTATGTATGAATAGTACCATATGTGAATAGTACTATATACTTGAATTACAGTAACTACACAATTTAATGAAAAAATAAATACATGAACATTTGTCACCTTTTATAGTTACTGTTCATGTTGGACCCCAAACCTGTTTTATTTATTTTGAGGCATGATTTTTAATTTTGTGGTCTTGTTAGATTAGTGAATTGAATTTGAGTTATGCTAAGGCTAGTGTTAAATCAAGTTTGATTAAAGTTTGGCTTAAAGTATGATTAATTGGATTAAATGAAGGAAAGGGGTAATATGGGAAGA
>JANPWU010907335.1:0-13209 GCA_024707465.1 Erythroxylum daphnites
CCTCAGGACAAGGACAATATTTTCTGTCCTGTCCACTGCAACCAAACATCTCACTGTCTTCAGTTCTTGTCCTGTCCTGTCCAACTCTGTCCCGTCTCGTCCTGTCCCTACCTGCTGCAGACGCTAACCATACGGTGGGTAAGCGAAACAATATAACTTACAAATCAGTTCTTGTTCTACCAGGAGTTATGTGCCAAGGACGTGGACAAGCTCAAGAAGCTCTGTATGCTCACATTGATTCATTTCTACTAGCCACGTCTTATGTGCCTTGCAAGATATTGATGGGTGCCTTGCTTTCCAAAATGGGTGCCAATTCATTACCTGTTGCAAGAAGCATTCTTTCAGATGCATTGAGGTTAGAAACCACCAACCGCATGGCTTGGTAGTTGGTACTACTTAGGGATGGTCGTAGGAAAAAGTTCATAATATTTTTCTGTCTTTTTATTAAGTTACTTAGTATTATGTCTTAATAACAACCAAAAGAGAAGGGGTGAATTGAGTGTTTATAATTTTAAATAAAATATTACTAAATGTTAGGGAATACGGTTTATAAGAGATAAAAAGTGATAAAATAATAAATTTTGATAACATGCTTAAGTAATAATATAAAAAGATAAGAATAGATAAGCCCAAGCTAATTTATATGGTTCGACAAGCAACTCTTATCTACGTTCACTCTCGGCATTCTTCCTAAAAGTCCACCATAGTTCTTTCAAGGTGACAAACAATCTTGATGCAACTTTCTCAGCAGAGAGAAACTTTTTACAATCTTTATTCATGGTGAATAAGAACCTTATTGCCCGTTAGAACACTCCCAAGTATAATTCTACTAATTTCAGTCTTCTTATACAAAGATCTGAATTAGCTACTCTTAAGGCTAAAGTGGCGTGGTTTATACAGGAAGGGGAATGGGTTGTTAACTTTAGGAATTTTCAGTTGCTAGCTTAATATCTTCTGAATTTATCTACAAAGAGGAGAGAGGATAAAATGGTATGGGCATTCCAACAAGTGGGACTTTCGCTAATAGTGTCAGTCACAGCTTACTAATGTATTGGAGTTAGTCCTGTGGACTGATGCCATCTGGAAGCAAGTTTTGAGTCCCAAAGTTGTGGTATTCTCATGGCTAGTGATAAAAGAACAGACTAAGAACCAAAGAAAGGTGGTTTGGTAGGTTTGATCCTATATATATATTATGCAAACAATTGAATGAGCGCAGAGATCATTTGTTTTTTTAATGTAGCTATAGCAAATTAGTGTAGAGCCAAATTTTGAATATGTTACAACTTCCATGCTTCAACTTTGTATGACATGAGACGTTGAATACAATCATTAGGTGCACCAAAGCAGGTAAGAGGAATAACATTCTCATCAAGACTTCATTTCATATGGCAATTTATTCCATTTGGAGAGAAAGGAATACGAGATTATATAAGACTGGGGAACAACAAAAATATGAACTTGCCGAGCAAATTGTCAACATGACTAGAGAGGTTATGATTGCCAATGAGAAGCAATGCACAGTTAGCCAAGAACTTATACCAAATTGGTTACTTTGATGTAAATTTGTTATATTATGATGTACATCTTGTTTGGTATAGCCTTTCTTGACTCTAATTGTATGATTCTTATCTAGGATCGTGTAACAGCTTTTGCTATAATATAATCTATTTTATTTTATTTTTTAAAAAATAAAAGAAATATTCAGCACAAATTTACTCAAGTATAAAATGTTCCATAAAGTATGAGGAATAGAAAATTCACTTTCCCTAAATCTAATCTATTCATTCCTTCTCCCCCATTTTAGGAATCCCAAAAAGATATTCAATTATCCAAAAATGTAAAATATAAGTGTCTTGCGTCAAGCTAATTTGGTTAAAAGATCAAAATAATTTGATCAAAATTGATAAACTTGTTCAGAAAAGAGTGTTATTGAATATTTAAAGTGTTAAAACAATTGTTTAAAAATTTAAAATTGATAGTATCACTCCAAATTAAATCTAACTTTGAAAAATTCTCAGTTTGATATTGTGCCTAAGTTGAAAATTTAATTAAAATAATAAAAGCAAGTTTTTTACAAAATTAAAGACTAAAATGACAAAAGATAATCATAATTGTAATATTCAACCATCAATTTTAAAAGAATGTATAATATAGGATGTTTCAAAAGTTACAAAAATGATATGAAAAAATGCTCAAAATATCAAATTTGAACATAATTAAAGCTGTATCGTTACAATTAAAATAGGAATAACTTTGACTCCATTTTCAATTGGACTAAGGAAGAATAAATTTGAAAAGAGAACTCCAAATTATAAAAAGAAAAATGAGAATCCCCAAATTTGAAACCCAAATAAGGAAAATTTTTAATTTTGATATAATATAACTTGTTTTTTCTGAAATGGGGGATGGTGTTTTATAAGAAAAAGGGTAAGTTCTATAAGGTTTTGGAAGACATAAATAAACCAAATGAAAAATAGAAGAATAGAAGGAGAAAGCTTTTAGATTATTTAGACTAGTTGACCAAATAACAACATTAGTCGAAAGAGTTTATCTTAGATAAGATAAGTGAAACAACGTTAAATAGGTGAGAAAAAGTTTGAGCTTTCGTTTTAAACTTGCTATATTGGTCGATCAAGGACTGGGTTTGGTTAACTAGTATATATGACCAATCTTCTTATAAACTCACTGAAAAGAAAAATTTCTTAGACAAAGAAATGTTGGCTAACCACTTAAAGACATTGGTCAACTAACGTATATAAGTAGTCGACTAAAGGAGTGACCAAATTGTGAAAAAACTCATTGAAAAGAAAATTAGAGAGTTTTGAGAACATTGGTTGTTTACACTGAGATATTGGTCAACTAGTTTGACTTGATAACTTGAGAAACAAATTAAAACTTAAAATAAAACAATAAACCAGATAAAATCATGGAAATGCCAATCAAGTTCAATTATAAGCATTGAAAGAGAATTAATAACATATAATTTCCATCAAATATGCCCAATTTTCTTCTGATATCCTCATTTGTTGATTTGGTTAAACTTTTGCCTAATTGGCATAGTTTATCATCAAATTTTAACTAAATATCCTTAATTTCACATAATCTTTATGGTTAGGTGTTAACGTCCATAGTATACTCCTATTTTTTTTTTAATCTCTTATTCATATCGTAAACCCAAACATTCATCACTAAGGATTATACTCAAATGGACAAATAAAAGTAAGATGTAACAAATTCCTAAAATATGAGCTAATAATTACCTTTTGTTAAACATTACTTATGATATGATTCAAATGATGATTGTTCTTGAATTTTTAATTCATTAGAAGCATCTCATACACCTAATCTCACTCAATTGTTTCAACATTTGGCTTTTTTTAAGAGTCTTTTGATCATCATTCTTATTCTCTTTCTTGTTTAACCTACATTTTTAAGGGTTTGTTTGCCATTTTTTATTTAAGAAAACAAAATCTATATGAGTATGCTCATATACCACTTAAATGGATACTATGTTATATGAGAAATGATAAATCCATTGCTTGAGCATCTTTATTTATATGCATGATGAGGTATCTTCGTTTAGATATTAAAGGTGTTGAATGTTCTCATAAGGTATGAAATGAATTATCATGATTATCTGTATGATGCCTACTATGAATGAAGAGATTTATGCTTCTCAGATGCCTAAAAGGGTGCAACTAGGTTATATGTTATCATAGAAGTCATACCTATTTTTCTATGGGTTAATTACAAAAAAATTCAAACTTTGCTCAATTTTTCAATTATATCTCAAACTTCAAAAAATGATAATAAAATGCTAAAACTTTCAATATTTTTCAATTCTAGCCCAAGCTTTAAAAAGTGACAATGAAATGCTCAAACTTCCAATTTCTGTTCAATTCTAGCCTGACGTTATTGTCTTTGTTAAGTTTGTTGACGTGACTTGTTAAGTGTTTCAAAATCCTAACTATTAATACATGTCGGCCAAAATTAACACAACAAATGAAGATTAATGAAACGACGTCTTTTAGTGACATAATTAAAATGATGTCATTGTTTGAAAATGTCCAAAATTAGATTACGAAGCTCCAATAAAATCACGCTTTGATTTTAGTTTTTGCCTTCATTTTCAGTTTGTTCTCTCAATGCTCACACCCTTCAATTTTTAGATTACAACGCCCTTATGCTAAAGACATCGAAAGAAGGAACTAAAAACGAAGAGAAAACTCTAAAGAGAAAAGAGCCCAATGATCATAAAATTGAGCTTGAGAGTGAATTACATAATAGAAAAGACATTAGATACCCTGACATGCCCACCTAAATGTTTCCTTAGGTTTCTAAATAGTTTTCCAAATTTGAGGAGTTTGAATTGATATAATTTCACACGTGAGTTCAAGAAATATGCTAAAGAAGAGACCATATAATTAAACATTTAAGAGCTTACGAATTTATCTAAGACTTAAAAAATAATAATATAATGCTTAGACTAGTGTACTTCTGTTGGTTGTTGCAGATTCCAATCCTGCCTACAATATATCAAGGGAAAATTTATTTATTTTTTCTTTGATACGGAAATATTTATATGGGACATTATTTTCCTCAGTGATTGAAAACTCAACCAATTCAGTCGGTACAATGGTAAAAATCTTAAAATTTTAAGTTTTTGGTTCAGTTTTTAATTTTCTGTTTTGATTTACTTTAGTAACTATTATTGTTAAAAACATATTAGTTTATTAATTAATCGATCAATTTTTTAAATTAATAAGTTTTTATAAAGGAAAATAAATCAATTAATTTTTATTTAATAATTTTTATTAAACTCCAAATTTTTTATTCATATTTTAAAATTTTTAATTTTATTCAATTTTAGCTATTTTATGACGATTTAATATAAATGAAATCTTTTAAATTTTAAACCTCTCATTTTACCGGTTTAATTTTCAGTGCAATTTTTAAAATATTAATTAATTAATTTAATTTTGGTAGGGTCTATTGTTTCATTTAACTAAGAATGGAAAGTACTATTTTAATGATATTAACAATGTAGCCAAAAGTGAAATTATTCACTAGTAAGTTCATATAATTAATGTGAAGCTATATTCCACCGAATTATCCACTTAAATAGGTTAGGTTATAAAGTTGAATGTAATCGTAAGTATTGACATGAAAATTGAAAGAAATTTAAAATAATTGATTATATGCGATTCAGGTGATCCACGCTATAAACCTTAGAAACTATGCGCATGTTTTAGTTTAAAAGCATATTAGATGATTATTGAACCATTTCAATGGATTCAATAATAAAAATTTGAAAGAGATTAATTTTTTAATAATTTTAATTTAATTTTAATTTAATAAATTTTATTATTAAAAATTAATCAATGTTTTAAGTAATTGGTTAATTTTTATAAAATAATAAATTCTTATAAGTCAAAATTAATTAAATAATTTTTATAATTAAATTCTAAATTTTTGATAGGTAAAGAAAATCTCTTTCAATTATATTGTAATTTCTTTAATTTTATTTAATTTTATCCGATTTTATGATAATTTAATTTAAACCTTAAAATTTTTTTATCGATTGGTTTGTTGAAACATTAATAATCACATGGTTTGTTGTCTATTTATTAGGCGATTAATTATTTACTCTGAATTCGGGTTCAATCTCCTCTCTTTTTCCCGAGTAAACGAAATATGTATTAACTTGTAATTTTCATCAATAAAATTATACGTATTTAATGATTAGAGGGATTGGTTGAGAATGTGCAGAGTGAAGCCCATTAATATACGTTACCTCCATCCGTACATACGTCTTGATTGAGTCTTGTTCTTGGTCTCCTCCTGCTAATTTGGTACAAATAAGTTACTTTAAATTTGATTGATTCAAGATAATTATATTTTTATTTAAAATTTTAAAAATAATATTATTTTAAACTTTAAAAAAAATTTGAGCATCAAATCAAATTTAAACTTATTAAAATTTTAAAAAAACTAAACCCAATCTGTAGCTTGATCAAGCCGAATTGTGGCACTCAATTCCCTCGATGAAGAAAGCTGCCAAAAGTGTATATTGATAGATATACAACGAAATTATTTCTCCTAAAGTGTAAGGCCATAGAAAACATAAACATCCAATACCCTGTTCAAATGAAGATAAGATCCAAAATCAAAAGAAAAAACAAGGCATGAGAAACTTGGTCAGAAAATTTACAGTGATCGGATTGTAGATGGGTATCACTTATTTCCGAGACAAAGTACTTGATTGCTATGACTGTGCAGTAAAAGAAGAAAGTCAAGCATCATACAACAATATGCTAGAATTTTATTTTTATTGAATACTTATTACTTATTAATATTAAATTTTAATCCGTTACAATGAGCGAAAATTTCTATTTTTGATGATTTTTCCACAAAAAATTCACCGAAATATAGTGAAAAGTCACTTAAAACAACCGCCAAAAATAGTCTATACAATTTAGGAAAGATCGAATAAAGTATACAATTTGATCATTAAATCCTAACCTTGTACTTTGTGTAATAACTAACAAATATAATAAAAGAATTTCTTAACAGTACTTTCCAAAGGTTCAATGTTTTTTCAATGTTGAAATTGAAAGAATTGTATTATTTAAGATACACGAAATTTGTTGGAGTAAGAAAATACATCATAATGATGATTCATCTATAATGTAAAATCAAAGTCCTAAACATTGTCATTCCTGAAAGTTACATTGTTTGCCAAGTTTTGAATACATTGCTGTTAGAGTTTGGTACCTTTATTGCCACATATAACTTACAAGGTGAGATTTGGGGCATTAATCTTTTAATTACCTATTATGTAGCCAAAGAAGAAAAACTAAAGAACACTTAACCAACAATCCTCATAGTCACTAAACCAAAACCTAAAGCCAAAGTATAAAAAAAAAATTCCAAACGTAGATATCCTAGAATTCTTCCACTTATAAGACAAGGTCCAAGTAGTGCTATGAGAGGTCCAACAAATATCATAAAAAATATGAGATGTTTTTTTGGTAAAAAGAAAAATCATAAAAGTAGGATTCTATGAAGTATAAAGCATAGAAGGAAAAACAAGATTAGAAAACTCTTGCGCTAATGTCATTCATAAATTTGATGTTGCTATAGCGACATTAGGTTCTTAGTAGCTAGTTGATGAGTTTTTAATAATGTTAATTCCATAATGTATAGATTCATATTGAGGAGACAACTAACTAAATATAAGTCTAAAGTTGTCATTACAATAATGAAGAAGTTGATGCAGATTTTGTAGGATTTGTTTATTGAAACCTTGATATCGATTTTAAATTTTGTACATATGCTTTTGGATCAAACTTGATATCTTTATTAGTTTTAGACAAAGAAAGTTGTAGTTTTGTAATAAAAAATTCTATATTTCGATGCGAAATATATTGGTACAACTTACTTGTTATATAGTTTATATATATATATACATATATATGTATGTATATATATGTGTGTGATGAAATTTATACTTCTTTGGATGTTATTTGTTGTTGAAATGGTTGTCAGTGAAAGATCTCTAATAAAGGAAAAATGATTCATATTTTCATATAAAAGATTAGGCCAATTAAATGAGTTTTAAAATATTTTCAAGGAGTAAAGGATTATATATTAACATACAACTGGGTTAAGAAATTAGTTTTGATTTGATACATGAATTATAACTTTATTATATCTTTAAATGATAAAAAGTCTACATCATGTAATATCTTTATATTAGCAAATGGAGCCATTTCATGAAAAATTGTCAAGTACATACTTGTGACCTCTTCAAGTGTGAATGCAAAGATTGTTACATGTTATGAGACTACTTCACAAATAAATTAGTTAAGAAATTTGATTTTTGAGCTATTTGTGATTGATTCAGTTGCTAGACCTATCTGATTATATTGTGATAATCTTTTTGTAGTATTGTTCAGTAACAACAACAAAAATATAACAGATTCTAAGTATTTGGAGATCAACTATTTTAATTGAGCATATGTTGGTTGATCCTCTAACTAAAGGACTTTTATAACCATGTCAAGAATTTGGGTGTTTTAAAGTGCTTTAACACTATTATTAGAGATCATTATATATTTGCTTTAGATACAATTTTGTTGTCATATATTATGGATGCGTTATTTACATATATTGATGATCATCATTTTACTCTCAGTCATATAAATTATTTTGCATTATCGTAATACAAGCGAGAGTCTTAACTTTTGTATCAATCTTAAGCATATTACAAGTTGTTAGTTATATATACAATTTGATCATAATCGTATATCTCTTAACACATTTAAGTATCTCGAGATATTAAGGAGTTTATGAGATATAGGAGAGGAAAATTTTAATCTCATGAAGGTTTTCTCTAATATAATTTGGTATATAATAAGAGAAAGCACTTTTCTTTACTACATTTTAACATTTTCTTTACTACATTTTAACATAATATTCAGAGAAATTGAGACTGACAAAATAAAACTTGGTATATTATAGATTATATAGGTACCATTGTTGCTTGTTGCACTTTTTTTATCATTAGGTTAGTAAGGTTATTAATTATGTGTGATTATATTGGATCTATGTCATATCTATCAAAAGTTTCTAATATTTGGTATTGAATGCCAATTTTCTAAATCCGTTTGGAACCATTGTCTTTACCATTTTCACCTACACTTTCCTATTCAGCAAAACCTCAATTCTATTTTGACTTGGTTTAATACTTCCCCCACTACCAACCCCTCAACTATTCCTCCTTTCCCCATTCTTCTTTCAACAACCGTCTACAACATTTGGACTGAACGGAACAATAGAACCTTTAAGAATGAAGCTAGGGATTTTGGGAGTGTGATCTCTAGCATAATCTTCCAAGCTATGGAAAGTCTCCACTCCACCCCAGTGAGAAGGTAATTGGTGAGATTTATTTCTATAACTTTTTCTGCAGGTAAATAGCTCAGGAAAGCACATTGATGTTGCCATATGCTTGTTTGGAAAGTTTACACAGCAAACATACAGAGGTTTTGACAACATTTTCACACCTTGAAGACCACAGCTCGCAAAAGGTGGCATCAAGTAGTGAACTGAACTTACCACATTCATTGAACTAAAGAGATGAGCACCTGGTAGCGAACAAGAGAATATGAAGAGGTTTGAGTGTTGATAACAAACTTATTAAACATTGTGGCGCTGCTCCTTTCTTAGTAGCTTGATGTTAGTAGCAACTTAGCTTATGTGTTTTCTGATCATTTGGTTAGGCTTGAGTGGCAAAATCTGTGATTTCTGGTGAGTTTATTTGTCTAATGGTGAGCTATCAAGGCATGCTCCCTAAGTTTCCGAAGTTCCAAGAGGATCTAGTACGGGACTCTCAAGTTTTGTACATTATTTTTAATTCTGTATAAAATCATTTGACTTATCAACAAAAAAAATTCTTACAAGATTGAATATTAGACGTTGATTATTTTTAATTAATTTTTTATAAAGATCAATCAATACAACATTAATTTTATTCTTTTAGAATTTATTAGTTTTATTTATTATAAATACATAAATTAATATTTTCCAAACAAGGATAATTATAATTTTATTCCTATTGAACATTTATTAATTACCAATTTTCTAGTTAAGACTAAACAAAATTAAGATTTGATCTGATATAAAAATAATAAAGTGACTTAATAAATAATATAATTAAGTGAAATAAAATCCAATAAAGAAAATAAAATCTTATCGATATGGGCCATATATTTATTGGGCTTATAATGGAGACATTCAATAAAGTTAATATAAATAACTAGTGGATTTTGCTAGGTACTAATATACAAAACACACTTTGCCAAAATAACACATACGATTTCATTATTAAAAGCAACCTTTAAATACGTGAAAATATCCATAAAATTAGCTAACCTACTGCCACAACTAGGAGCATTAATAACAGAAAATTACCCACTAAGAGCACTAACCTATAACTCCTAAACTTGAGCTATACTTTAACAATACAACTGAAAATAGAAAAATTAGGAACCCATTTATAAACATGTTTTTGACTTAACTTGGAATCATTCTTTAACACTTCCCCTTGATTTAAAGTTGCATATTCTAAGTCATCATCATCACCCAGTCCGAAATTTCACAATGCAGCGGGGTCTGGGGAAGTCCGATAGTACACAGCCTTACTCCTACATAGTAGAGAGGCGGTTTCCGGTGGACCCACATGCAAATGAGATAATATAAGAATGATGCAGGATAAAGGATAACAATAGTAAAATAATAACAATAATAAACTCACGAAAAGGCTAATAATAATATTAATAGTAATAAAATAATATTAAGAATAAAAATAATAAAAACTCCCACCGATCTTAAAAAACCACCTTGACAACCAACATGAAAACCACGCACGATACAATATGTCTAGTCACTTGCATGAATTGAAACAATGTCGTAATATCGTAATAATACTAATAACACTTATAATAGGAATAATAATAATTGACTAAAACAAATACCCAAAGACAATAAATACTTTAAAAAAAATAAATAAATAAACTAGTAATAATACTAAGCTACTAATAATATTAAGACTAATAATAATATAGAAGGCAACGTTACTAATACTAAGAAACCTCAATACATAAATAAATAAATGAAGCAAACTTAAAAAGCTATTAAAAAAACTGATTGAGAGCATAAGAGAAATTAACCCACGCTTATGAGATTCTAAAGGGAGAAATTGTCAGGAATAATAATAATAATAATAATTAAAAAAAGTGATACCAATAGTAGTAAAATATGGAACTAAAAATAAGCAGAAAATAAATAAATAATAAAATAGCAACAAAGTAGCAATAAAACTACACTAAAAAAATTAATTAGCCAACTAATGGGAACTGCAGTAAAATCAAAAAGAAGACAAAAGACACTAAAGACAACCGTTCGTATTAAGAGCTCTTGCTAAGGGGTTATGCAAGTGGCAGGCAAACATCTTTTTTAAAAGTGGTTTTATGAGAATATCAACAATTTGCTCTTTTGTGCTATAGTGTCTCATTGCAATTTCATCTTTTGCCACTAAATCATGAATAAAGTGAAAACGAATGTCAATATGCTTTATACTTTTATGGAACGCTAGATTTATTGTCATTGCGAGTACTATGCAGCTATCACAAAAAATTTTAACTACAACTTCTTGATTTTGATGAAGATCTAAGAGTATCCTTTTTTAGCCAAACAGCTTGACAAGTTGTAAAAGTTACAGCTATATATTTTGCTTCTAAAGTGGATAACGCTATTGTAGCTTACGTCTTTGAACTCTATGTAACTGTTATTGATTAAAGTGCCTTTTCGATCATCCAATGAACTTGCCCAATTGCTATCAATGAATCCATATAAGCTAAATTTTGAAACAACTTCATATAGAAATCCATAATCAATTGTTCCAACAATATAATATAAAACCTGTTTGACTGCTCCAAAGTGGTGCTTTATAGGACTTTGCATGTACTTGAAAATAACACTAACAAAAAAACAATATCGGTTCTAGTGTGAGTTAAATAAATTAATCCACTAACCAAACTCTTGAAATTCCTTGCATTTGTCTTCTTAGCTCCATCTTCATGTTGTAACTTTCTATTTACATTTATGGGTGTAGCAATTGGTTTACACTCAAGCATGTTAAACCTCTTTAGAATGTCTCTTAGATACTTCATTTAAGAGAAAAAAATTCCACCAACTCCTTGTTTCACCTGAAGTCCAAGAAAATAACTCAATATTTTGAAGTTTGACATTTCATATTTCTTCATTATACAAGACTTGAATTCGGTCAAAAGAGAGTTAGAAGAATTTATATATATGATATCATCAACATAAAGGAAAACGATGATAAAATCATATATACCATTTTTCTTAATGTAAAGTGTAGTTTCATTTTCACTTCTTATAAAGCCACTTTCTATAAAGTAATTATCAATCTTATTGTAATAAGCTCGTAAAGCTTGTTTCAAACCAGAAAGAGTCTTTTTTCAGCTTATACACTTTGGCCTCTTTTCTTTCAATTTCAAAACCTTTTAGTTGAACAACATAAATTCATCATAAAATTCACCATTTAGGAAAGTAGTTGTAACGTCAAAATGATAAACATACCAATGAAATTGTACAGGTCATACTAAGACAATTATCACAATTTCAGAATGAGCTTTGGAGAGAAAGTGTTGTAGAACCCCAAGGCTAAAGAACACAAATTCCCTTAAACATATACTTTGGATAGAATATAAACACATACTTTGGATAGAATATGAACAAAATAAAATCCCCAACCCTAATCAACCCCCAATCAATTATATGAAAGGAAACACATAAAATAAGGTTGATTTGAAAAAAAGAATGGAAATTTGTCACAAGTGTATACCTTGATAAGAATTATATTCTTAATGCAATAGAAGAAGACAAGAAATCCTCCTTTATAGAATTCATTATTCATCCAATCTCCCTAAACAATGTTTATTATGATGTGTTTCACTAAAATAATTAAAGCCCAATCTAATATTTCTAAAATATAGTTCATTAAACTTAAAAGATTTAAACAAGCCCAATATACAAGTAGTGGGCTGCTGAAAGTTATGCTTCCAACGTAAAATAATTAATTAGGCAAGAATGAAAGTCTTTTTGCACATTTTGCCTAACTTGATTAATTATGATCATTGGCCCTCATTGTCTCTTGGGATTCCATGTCATCTACAATTCGAGGATTGAAGCGTTTCTTTGAACTTCTTAACTCTTGATATTGTTATTGGTTCTTCGGACATTACTAGCTCATCTTTGGCTCCATTTTGCTTACAAAGTCCTACGGTAGTGCTCACTTCATCATCTCCTTCTTCAAAATGATTCGTCCTCGAATCTAAAACAAAGTCAAAAGGAGATAAGTCAGAAACATTAAATGTATCACTAACATTATACACACCTGGCAAGTCTATCTTATATGCGTTGTCATTTATGTATTCTAACACTTGAAATGGTCCATCACCCCTTGCATCAAGTTTTGACTTCCTTTTTTATCTTCATTTTTGCTCTATTTTGGATTCCATTTGCTGCTGGAATTTGAGAAAGGCTGGGGTTGTATGTGTTTGAGAAGGCTCCTCCTTGCGCTTTAGCTCCATAGTTACCCACAAAATTAGCTTGCTCAACTAC
>JANPWU010923591.1:0-10005 GCA_024707465.1 Erythroxylum daphnites
TGACTTAAGTGGGGTCGCGGGTTCGAACCGCCCTCATGTATGCAGCCGTTTAAAACTTAGGACCAAAGCTTTGCCTCCTGCAAAGAACTTACCCGGCTCGAGCGAGAATTAGTTTGGGAGTGAATGACTTAAAGTGCCTTCCCAGAGTTAGGATCCTCCTAAGACACCTCGTGAGAAACCCAAAAAAAAAAAAAAAAAAGGTTCAACAAAATGTGATAAAAACCACACATGTGAATTCTCATGACCAACTAACTAATCTACGTACTAAGTCTTTGGTTGGAAGTCGTGTAACACAATTGTGTTACAAGATTGGAGCTTACGAGGGGAAGTGTTAGTGAATAAGATTTGATATGATTCAGATTTAATATCTTAGGTGATATGATCAATATATTTAAGAATTACATAAAAATTATATTTGATTTGATTGTGATTCTAAATGTAACTTACCTTGTATGAAATCTACCATATAAAGGAGCGAGAGCTTTTGAGTTAAGGAAGCTCTTTCATCCTCTCTTAGTTCTCAACACATACAACCTGAGTTTATGGAAGATCAATAATCAAATATAACATAATTTTGCGATATTCATTTATTTCATGTCCATGTGACCATGAACCAAACCAAATAATGGCTCGGTATGACTTGGCAAAAAGAGACCACAAAATGATGTCCTTGATTTCTATATGTTCTTTGGATATCCCTTCCTTTCTCTAGTATCTTACAGATTTGTCTTTGGTTTACCACTCGGAGTGACACGCCTTGTCACTGAACGCATGGTCACGAATTCCTCGGCAGTAGAAGGGTGAATTCCAACCTGTACGTAAAGAAGTTTAGTCGTGCAATGTATACTGGAAGTTTGCAAGAAAAAATTATTATAGGAACATTAGGAATTTCTGTTGAGAAATTGCATACTTCTATTACCACCCTGGCTTACAGGAAAAGTTCTTACCGTGCTGTCAAATTGTGCCTTAGTTGCTCCACACTTCAATGCTATACCAATGCCCTAGCAGAATGCATCAACATGGCAATCTGTTAGGATCCGAATTCCTAACAAGTTCTAAACACAGAAATCAACAGCAACACAACAATGGTAACAGAGTGCTAATAAGGAAAACAGGACAAAGAAGGAATGAAGGGAGAATCAATGTAATCAGTATATTGATATGCTAGACTTCGAGGGCTAGCTAAACCTCCATACACTCACTGATAGGCTAATCTTCGAGGGCTAGCCAACCTCCTCAATACAAAATACTATAACCAATTCTCTGATTCCCTCTACCCAACCCCACACACTCTCTTTATACCCTTTGTTCTAACTAACTATCCAGCTCAACAAATTATTTTCCTCACACTCTCAGAGTTACTCACCTACCCCAACCTTTCCCTTCCTACTATACTGCTGTTGATATCGGGTCTCAACAAATAGACAGATATTAGATATCGGGTCTCAACACAATCAGAAACCAAATCAAGTACTAAACCAAATATGTAAAAAGAATATCGATGTCAACTCAGGCAGCTAAAATTCACCTTGTTTGGAAGTGAAAATTACACTAACTCTAGGATTGGAGCTTAATTAACCTGTAGTGATTGTCCATACTAGATTTTAAATAAGCTTCACTAGCTTTTCACAGACAATTCCAGACAAATTGTCTATCTCGGAGGTCTAAATTAATTCTTAGGATGGTAGATTCCCCTTATCACAAAGTTGGCAGCGATCAAGGCCAGTTCATGGAGGTTCTCATGACTTCCTGAAAGCTAGAGGCAACAACGATCTTTCTTTCTACGCTAAAAAGCTAAGCTTATAAAATGATAGCATTCGGTGTACATAGAATTATGGATTGAAGTAACCATGTCTGAAACTACATTTCCTACAAATAGTCTATACCGCAAATTTTTTAATCAGTTTGGAATAGAGCACACCCAAGAACTGATACACATGTAGCATAAGAATTATGAGCCCAAAATCAAGTTGAATTGAGGTTATTAATTATAAATAGTAAAACAAGTGATAGAAGTTTTACATTTGGGATCATTATTTAAGAGGGCTGTTATTTGTTATACCTGCATAATTTCAGGTGCATCTGGTCCACACATTGAGGCCCCAAGAACTTTATCTGTCTCAGCATCAACAATGAGCTTCATCACTGTCTTTTCTTGTCGTCTGGAAAACATTACAAACCAGATCAGAAAAGAACATGCATATTTTGAGCACTTCAACTTACAAGAATAAATCAGAAGCCGAATCATCTGAGGCAATTGATATTCAGATTGAAGATAACATTCTAAATCCTTAATTAAGATTCCTCAAACAGAGAATAGTTTATTTTCATGAGGGAAAACTAAACTATTACTGTCAGAAAAGCAGAAAGGATTATTTCAAATAAATAATACATATGGACAATACGCTTATAACTTTATGGTTTCACCAGATTCTAATTTGTAGTTATTACAAATAAATCCTGCATCTTATCTCTAGTTTATTGATACATGATAAAATGTTATTTTGACAGCATACTTATCACTAGTTTTAGAATATAATGCAGTTAAAGAGACAGATATGAAAAGAAAAGGGATAATATGGGTTAACTATCAAGTGAGGTGAATAATTATCATCTTTGTTTGTTTCAATTATGTTGGGGCATTAGTACAACATTAAGACTTCTACCAAAACTTCATTTTTTGTACAAAAGCAGTAATAGTACAACTTCGATACTTTATATCATGATGCAAAACGCAGTACATATATGATCTAAAATACAGTACTTACCCAGAAACAGTGTTCTTCATGGGATTGAAAGTTGAAGTGAAAACCAAGATATCCCCGCTTGCTTGCTCCAGAGCCTGCTCTTCACTGAGGCCTACTACAGAAAGAGGTGGTATACTGCAAAGGAGAAAAGATATCACAACAGTGAAGCAGAAGTAAGCAAATCATCATAGAACATGAAACAGAGGAAGGCACACAAAGATGTAGGAGGTTTCATCAAGAAGGACCTAGTATTACAACATTCTTAGGTAATTTCGCCAAGAATAGAGAACAAAGGAGAATGATCAATGTAGCCCAACTCCAATTATTACAATCAAGGTTTACTTGATCTTGAGTATATAATGTTGAATACCAAGTACATTAATGACAGAGTAACATCAACATAGGAATAAGCTTGAGAAAAGGATAGTGAGAATATCATCGAGGCACTGTGGAAGGCTATGAAATATAAGACATGACAAGAGTTTAGTGGAAATATCAGTAAAATGCAATCCACCCCATTGCGCCTACAAACTTTTCCCTCTACCATTTGGTTAATGTGCTTCAATTTCAACACCTCCTATGCTACAAATAAATACCACTATTCAGGACAGTCCCACGTATATAGTTAAGTCTTAACTTCACAAGAACACATATCTTGCACCTTTGTACCTTGCACAGGTATCAAAAACATTGGAGCACCTTATACTACTTGAGATGCACCAGATGTCATATACTCAGATTAGGGATGTGTATCTGGGTACTTGACTTGCTAAAAAGGATAGAATATGGAACGCAGCCTTAAATTGGCTTATGACCACAGAATATTTCCATGTTATACAATACTCCACGACAAATTAAAGCTTGTGGATTCTACGTTAGTAGTCCTTGACATCTCATTATTCAATATTGGATTACTAGTCCAATGATCTTCTCTAGGCTTACTGAGCATTAATCAACCAACTCAACCATCTCAACTTCATCTTTCAATAAGAAAAAATGAATTCTCTATTAGCTTAACTGAGCAACTAGACAAATTAAAGTGTCATAATTGTCAAGCATAGCTCTCCTGTACCATGATTGCATTACAGTTTCGCCAGGAAAGTAAAAGGGACAGCATCTCTTTCTGTTCTCTTAGGAAGTCACAGTTACGCTTTTCCTCCTCAACACAAAGAAACTACTTCTATTAGCTAGATGCACAACTGATTTGGAGGAACAAAACTTGTCTATAAGTTGTTCGGCATGAGGAATAGAGGTTTTTAACCACTATATCCAAATTATCACGGGCTCTGTAGTAAGAATGTGGAAAACCTCTTCTTCACAACATGACAAGACTCATGAAATTATAGTTCAGGCTATTAAAAGCCACAAAATGGAACTTACGTATCAGAGTATATGATGTAAGCTACTGAGTAAGGGAAAAAGCAAAGCAAAGTCATAAATATCCTAAATCCTGGAAGTATCTGACTCTATTATCACCAACAACTAAGTAGAACCAATAGATTTGAGGACGGAGGTATTACCTAAAAACAGCACAAGGTATATAGCTATAATCTGGTTGGCTAGACTGCCCCCCAAAAACAGTTTTCTGCATTAAGCAAAAGAAATAGATTCCATTACAAGCATATTGGATAAGAGTGGACGAGGGATTCTTTTAACTAAATAGAGGAATTATGAGGTCTAGGCAAAAAACATACTGCAAAACATGTTCCCTCCATTAAGGCAACAGGAGTGAGGTTCATTCGGTTTGTGACATCACCAATAGCCCAAATGCTAGGTATGTTGGTGCGTGAGTACTCATCAACCTGAAGAACAAGGGGGGTCAAATACCACAGTAAAGTTAATTCTAGTTGAACATCAATAATATTTTCTAGTCAGCAATGGATGCTCTGTAGTGAAGTTTTCATCATTGCAGCCCCCTCCAACAACAGATCATAAGAAATTTAATCAAGAGCATACTAGTTGAATGGATCGTGTATGTCTAAAGATAAACTAATAGATAGTGCTCAATAACCTTTACAGCTCCAGTCTTATCAAGATCCACACCTACAGCTTCCAAATTCAACCTCTTTGTGTTTGGGGCCCTACCTGCAACGTACAAGAGAAGAAAAGTTCTATTAAACAACTTCAAGTGAAGAAAAGACAATTCCTTCTGTTAAGCAGAAAATGGAAATGATACCAAAGAACAAATACATTTAGGGAATGGAAGCAAGATAATAGTCTGTACCTATTATCGCACTCATATAAATTACGTAGAATGTACGAATTTCATTGAAATGTTCCCCAAATCATACATTTTTGGTCTTCTAACTTTAAAGATTAGATCCCAAAGCCTCAACAACAGATGACAATATGGTCTTATGGCTACAGATCACCGAGAAGAACAGTACAATTTGAAACAATTAATTATATTAAAACATCAGAGATTCACTGCAAAACTAATTGATGTTTGGAAACTCCAACCAAATCTTGACAATCTTAGGCAATACAATTGCTATGCTGCATAACAATTGTTACATTCCCTCTGCACAATCCAAAGCCATCAAAAACCCCTCTTATTCTATTTCACCGTGTGAAGAAAATGTTAACATGGCTAAACCACAGTATTTATATCTAGGCTCCAAGTTGATTGGATTCGCAAGTTATTTAATAAAAGGAATGACATCTAGTCATCCCCAACGATTAAAAAAAAAAACCATATGCTTAAGTGTGTATAGTTTAAACAGGGAGAATAATTACCAGTGGCGAAAAGAACAACATCAGCAAAGAACTCCTCTCCATGATCTGTTACAACTTTTATGCCATCTTCTGTCTTAATCAACTGTATTATCACATTTATGGTTACGTAATATACATTGAAGAAGTGATAGAACAATTTACATCAGTGAGTCAGGAAAAAAATCATAAATGGAAACAAACACAAGAATAATTGGAAAATACCTCCTTTAAACTTGTCCTTGGATGCATATTGATTCCCCTGCCTTCCAGATTTCTGGCAACCACTGCCCTCATTTCGTCATCAAAACCTCTGCATTTGGATTTAACAGATTGGTTTTTGTGAGAAATACAAATACAGTCTAAGGCTGAAGTTATCAAGTGAAAAAGGTCTTGTTAATCTCCTTGTTGAGAATAAGTTGCACGATGGAATAAACAACATAATAGAGATTACATTCATATATTGAGAAAGAACAGGATTTACTTGTTTCAAACCATTTTAAAGAGCCACTGTAAAATTGTTAATCTAAGTCAACAATTATACCCTCATCCATGATACATACTCATCAATCAAATTACTTTGCAAAAGTAAACTGCATGATGCAAATCAGAAAACGAGTTGAGTTGTCAATATTTCAACAAGCTAAGATTTTGGCAAAAATCCAAAGTTCGCGAGGCATGCAATTTAACATGAATGAAACCTTGACATCTTTTTAGGGCTCTAACTTGGCATTCAAGATAAGAAAGCGGAATCAAAACTGTAATATGACCTTAATGGCAGTTCCTTTCTGAAAAACAGATCAACCGTGCAACCAAAGCCTCGCCATATTGAAGCAAACTCAACAGCAATGTACCTAAGAAAGAGAACATCAAATTTCATAAACATGCTAATTGGACTAGCAGCAAATAGAAATCAGAGCATATGTGGCGGAGTTTTACCCTCCACCGAGCACCACAGCACGCCTAGGTAACTCTTCCAAACTTAAGGCCTCATCAGAGGTTATAGACAGCTCCTATATAGTACAAAGGTAAGTTAATAAGACAAACCAAAGAAAAAAGAACAACTGTTTTTGATCTAAGGAAATCAACAATAACCTGCCCAGGAATAGCAGGACGTTGGGCCCTACTGCCAGTTGCAATCAGAATATGCTTTGCTGTGTAGCTCAATTTCGTGCCATCTAGTTGTGTCACCTCAACTTCATTAGGACCAACGATCTTCCCCTCTCCTTCATATAGTTTAACCCCAGCATTAGAAAGTAAACGCTTGTAAATTCCATTCAATCTGATAATTTCATCAGTCTGCAATTTCATGTAACTAGAATCAGTGCACAATCAGGTATAATCTTTAGCAAAAAACAAACATAAAGAACTAGGACAAAAAGATTCTCAGAAGCAGCATCAGATGGCAGAGAAATGTAATTCTAGTTCTCAGTCATAGGTCTATTAAAGTCCTTTAAAGACATAAACAATCTCTCAAGTAGCACATTCCACACAGACTCCATTGAATCATCACTAAACTTAACAAATGTGATCTCAACAATAGCAGTAATCACAAAGTAATCCAACTCACTCACACCAGCTGTCTCCCAATTGAAACGAAAAACTCCACCAACATTACAATATTCATAATTCAAAAACCACCAAATGCAGCACATCAAAATGGACAATCCCTATTCAGGCAGACAAAGTTTGTCAAAATTATTAACCGAACCACTTTGTAGCTAACAACTAGCCTATCTCAAAGGAAAGAAGTAGCTAATTGTATATGAAATTCCTCCTCGTTTAACATTCAAAATGAAATAAGGGTAGTTCACAGAAAGCATCCTAGAGGACCCAGAATAGCTCCTACCAAAGAAAACTGCAGAAAACTGGAACAGAGTAGCTCAACAAGCAATTATTCTCTTCATCATACTCCCATAGTAAAATAAATCAAGACTTGATTGGCATGGAGTTAAAAGAAGGTATTTAAGATTATAAAATACGTAAACTGAACTGAGAAATTTACCAACCTTCTTTTGCAGCAGTTTTTTCCAGTTGAAATCCACTCTTTCATGCAGTTCCCATCCGTAGTTCCTAGCATCCTTCAACACCAAAAGCACAATTCCATCCAGTTTACATAAACAGTAATGTTAAAATATTTATAAAGTTCTGACTAATCCACCAAAGGATAGCAAATGATAGCAAAGATGGCAATAATTAATTAAAATAGTAACATTAAACATCCCACTTAAAGCACTTCAGCACCAGACTACTGGAATAAGCTAAAATATGAAAGCAAGATGAAACGAAATCAGACTGAAAACTATAGAATTGATAAACATTCAACGAAATGGAGTTCAGTGATATGTTAATAAACATTCATCAGTCACAGTATACATTGACACCTTTGCACGAACTTCAATTCTTTATGCATCTTTTGCTCGTTAAAAAGAGGAATAGACAGATCATTTTCCAAGAAACTAGATCCTGCCAAATTATTACCTCAATTTCACCTCCAAAAGCTGCTCCATAAACTAAAATCTTCTTTGGAACACACCCTCGAATAACACACCTATAAAATCAAAAGTCAGATACACCAAGGACTCTTGACAACTAACCTATGAATAAATCACTCGGCAATGGTCATCAGAGTTTTACTTAATTACGTTTAAAAATCCGCTATAACATTGTTTCCATATAACAAAACAGTAAAAGTTCAGCAATAATGAATGAAAATGATCACGTCGATAATATACTACATTAGGGTGAAACAATGCAGCATATATTCAATAACAGTGAAAGAAATGAACGTGAAGCTTGTAGCATGATGAACTCACGTTCCACCAACGCCCCCAATCACCTCAGAACTGATTGGATGAAATGGTAGCTCACAAATTCCAACCTTCAAAAAGAGGAAGCAGGGGAACATCAGCTAACAGATTATATTTAAATACAGACGAAGAATTTTTATATAAAAAAAAGGCATTCAGATAAAGATTAAAGAAGACAAAATCCAATTCTCTATTGATGAAAAGAAGAACGACACATGTCAATTTGCATTTTCTCAACTTTTTAGTGAAATTAAAAAGAAAAGAGAGGAGAGAGAACAATTCAACGTACTTTGCTTCTTTAGGCCTACTAGATAGAGTCGATTTGCCGGCATTAACAAATTTCCTCCAAAATTATAAATAATGGTCACAAATTTGGATTAGAGACAAAGAGAGATGCTGACAAACCTTAGCTCCAAAGTTAGCTGAGAATCGAGCAGCGCGAACACCACCACTACCAGCACCAATAACGAACAAGTCAAAATCAAATTGAGCCTCTTCATTAATAGCAGGATTGTTCACTTCACCATCGATAAGCATCTTTCTTGCCATGATTTTTTATATCTAAGTAAACAACTCAATGTCTAGAAAATAGGGGGGAAAAAAGAATACAAAGTAAATCAGAGCTCAAAAAGTGATAATAAAAATATTAACCAAAAGTTGGTGATTTTACAATTTCTACAGCCGCCAACAATCTATAGCAAAACTGAGCCTCAGAACTAAGGAGTTGGGACTTAGGATCTCTGTTAAATGAAACAGGAAATAGTATCTCCGATCATACCTTTTGCAAACACGTCTCTCTACTTTTAGAACAGTGATGGAGGGCAAAAGCCTAGGTTTCAATGATCTTATATATATGTGTGTGAGTGAATGGTTGGGCGCCACGAAAATGAGAGGGATGCCAACAAAATTAACGAACCGAAGTCCTAACCAAGGAGATAAACAAATTATGCGGGTCTTGGAGTTGGAGGGTTTCAAGCGGAATTTTTAAGTCTTGAGGGGTGATTTTTAGATTATTCAATATTCTGGAACTGGATCGGAAAAGTCAAAGATTACTACTAAAATGTTTTTTTGGTACAGCAGACGTTACTTTCAAGTTCAACAGTCAAGGGCTGCGGAAGTGGTTATTTATTTCTCCAAACCAATATTGATTTTTTAAGGAACATCATTTTCGGTAAAAGAAAAGTAAATTTGCTTCAACGCATGCATATTAGTGCATTTCCTTACATAACTTGTAAAGGAACAACACAAATAATAATAATAGTACATACTGCAAATGCAATTACAATAGTATGAATTACATTTATGAGCATGGTCAGCGTAAAGACCTTTTTCTATTATATTATTTATCTTGATATTTTGGTATCATAGATAAGATCAAAATTTATTGGTTGTTCTCAAATTCGACCAATAAAATTCTGTCAGTTATGATATTAACATTATAAGAAAAAAATGTACTTCTAAATTTCATCTCATTCTTTAAGAATTTTCGTTTTTCTTTATTGAGTAATAACTTAAAAATTGTTTTGATCCTAAGTATCAAATAAAAACATAAAAAAAATAAGCAGTAAATAGAAATGAATAAAGAAATAGTGAATTCCGTTATTTTTATAGTTACTTTTTAAATGGTAAGGTCTTCTCTACACACTGAAGCCATTTTCCTTCAATAATCAATGTTATTGTTAACTTATACAGTTCACATTTTTTAACTCCACCCCATGAATTCTTCGACAATAGAT
>JANPWU010924586.1:0-13134 GCA_024707465.1 Erythroxylum daphnites
AAATCAAATCGGAGTGTGAGGTTAGCTTGAGCCGGAAATCAAGTGGTTGTGAGGTTAGCTTAAGCCGGAAATCAAGTGGTATATTGAAGAGTTCACAATGAACTAAAAAGTGTGCAGTAAAGTGGTTTGCCAAATCCTAAGTGGGAGCTTTGGTAGAGGATATAGGTCTTAGCACCGAACCTCTATAAAAACAGCGTTTGCCTTTCTTCTCTATACTCTTTATTTAATTTGATTAAATTATTTTGCGTGTATTAATTCCGTGATTTTATTGTAGAACTCTATGAAGAATTTAAAAGATCTATTCAACCCCCTTCTAGATCATTTACAAAAGTTTGCGTTAAACGCAAACATATGCAATCAACGCAACGCATAGGTCTGCGTTTCATGCCTGGGGTTTAAAGAAGAGTGAATAGTAGCTTGGACCAAAAAATTAATTTGTCACATCAACATAACAGTACCAAGGGAGAATAGTAGTGGAGAGCTTACAAGAGAGGAGGGTAGGCACAGTGAAGAGGGTTTCGATTGGGGACATTTTGGGAGGGGGCTGAAGCGTTTTGTTTGGAAAGACCCATAAAAGGCTAAGTTTCCAACACCGGTTCAGAGGTGACATCGACACCGACGACCCGGGTTAAGTTATTTCACTATTTTTGTTGTTTCTTTCTCTCATTAGAAATTGATTATGATATCCTAGGTTAATTGATTTGGGTTTTGTGTATGGATAATTGAATTTTCATTATTGTACGATTATTTATTTATGAACCCATTAGGTATTATGAAAAGATGATTTTAATGCATTCATTGAATCGTTTATTTGCAAACCTATTGCTAGAATTTCGATATAATCTGTAATTGTTGTAGAAATTTTTGTGTACCGACTAATGATTCGTAATCATCAGGGACAACATAACCTAGGTTAAATGACACATTGTATCTGGTTGTTGCCTTGATTAATTGGTTTTTCTAATTCGTAATGCTACTGCCTAATTAAATCTAGAGATCGTATCCTAGGTTATTCGATAGTTAGGTTTAATTAAAGATCGTATCTTGATTAAACACTACCTAAGGAAAAACTCGGGTTAATTGTTAACTCACAATTAATAGTTACTAGGAGAGGTTTGAGAACAATAAATCAATGAAATATGCTTAATTAGGGTGTAGGCTGAGATTGAACCAAAGAATCAGGTCCCTACCGAATTCCCCATTTTTATCATTTTTCGCATGTTTTCTTTAATTTTTTATTAGTATAATTTTATTTTATTTTCTTATTTCACAATCCAAACCCCATCCCCGTTAAACCTAAACACCAATTACTTTCATTTCAATAACTTTACATACACTCTCTGTGGGATCGACCTAGACTCACTACTGCTATAGTAGTAGTGTGGTTATTTTATTTTGACTAGCGTTACGATGCGTTGTCGTATAGCCAGAGAGGAGGGATTGGTTTCAAAGAAACTTTCTAACCAGTTTTTACCAAAGATTCACTGCAATTCATTATAGCTATAGTTGCTCATTTTGATTTGGAACTCAATCAAATGGACGTGAGGGCTGCCTTCTTAAATGGAGATCTGTATAAAGATGTTTATATGACTCAACCAGTTGGTTTCTAGATATTGGTAAAGAAAACATGGTTTGTAAGCTCAAGAAGTCTATCTATGGGTTAAAACAAACATCAAGGCAGTGGTATCTCAAGTTTAATATGTTTGTCACTGCAAATGGATTCAAGGAGAATGTAGTTGAGAAATGTATATATATGAAGTTCAGTGGGAGCAGTTTCATTTTTTTGGTATTGTATGTTGATGATATTATACTTGCTTCTAATGATACTGATCTATTATTTGAGACAAAAACAACTATTATTTAACCATTTTGAGATGAAGGATCTTGGTGAGGTCTCTTATGTACTTGGAATTCAAATTCTTCAAGATAAAGCTGATGGGATTCGTCGATTATCTCAAAAGACTTACATTGATCGTATCTTGAAAGATTTAATATGCATTTTGGTTCTCCTAGAAAAGTACCAATAGTAAAGGGGGACAAATTCTCAAAGGCCCAATGTTCACAAAATGATAAAAAGAGAGATAAAATGAAAGTTGTTCCTCATATGTCACTTCTAGGCAATCTGATGTACGGTCAAGTATGCACACGCCCTGATATTGCTTTTGTTATAGGCGTGTTGGGAAGATACTTAAGTGATCCTGGACTTAGCCATTGGAAAGTGGCTTAGAAAGTCATGAGGTATCTTCAGGGTTGTAAGGATCATATATTGGCTTATCAGCGAACTGACACTCTTGATATAGTTGGGTTCAATGATGTTGATTATACAAGATGTGTGGATGATAAAAGGTCCACTGTAGGCTACATCTATATAATGGATGGAGGAGCTGTATTATGGAAAAGTGTCAACCAAACACTCACAGTATCCTTTACAATGAAGGCAGAGTATATGGCGTGTTATAAGGTAACTTGTCAAGCAATATGGTTATGAAATTTCATTTCAACGTTGGGTATTCTAGACTCTATTTTCAGTCCGCTAAAATTGTATTGTGATAACTCCATAGCTGTAGCTTTCTCTAAGAACACTAGAAGTGCTTCTCACTCAAAGCATATTGATATAAAGTACTATTTTGTTAAAGAGAAAGTTGTTGAATCCTTCATTACTATTGAGTATATGCCTATAGCTAGCATGTTAGCAGATTCATTTACAAAAGGCTAGCTTGGATGTGTGTTGTAGAACATGTCTCTCGCATAAGATTGTTAAAAGCCTAGCTTGATAAGATTGGTGGGAGTTTTCTATTTGTATTGAACATGTTAGTACTTTGTACGGATTACTTATGACTTATATATATGAAATGTAAGGCCCCAAAACCCTAGTTGAAATGATACATGTTCATGAAAGTATATGTGAGATAGGAGTTAAAAATTGTGCTATGATTTGAATGTGAAAGACATATGACTTGAATTTTGATATTGATGGACTATAGTTGGTAAACTGAATTTAAATGTATATTTGGACTAGGAAAATTATCAAATGATAAGTTAAGTTGGTACATAAAAATTAGTATGATTAAACCTACGAATTTTTTCCATTTGGTACCATTCAATGTGAGACATTTGGCAGCATAAGAAGAGGACAAGTGGCATCATTCATTATGTGACTAATGGCATGACATGTTGGAGACATGTGGCAGCATAAATGGTGGGAAAATGGGCTTTATGCCTTGGTATTACATGGCATGTTAAGCTAGTGACACCTAGCTGGTGATAAAGCAAGGTATGGTGGAGAGGTTCATCCTTCATCTTCTTTACTTCTCTTCACCAAAACTTTCTTAGTCTCTCTAACTTCTGGAATTTCTGCTGGACCTTGGGTTGTCATCACTTGAATGTTTGGTAAGCTACTGAATTTAGAAAAAGTTTTTATTAATTTTCTGTACTATTGTTATGCTAAGGCTGAAAGTTGCACATTAAACTTAGATATGTGCTGGATGTTTGGAAGCTTGGATTAGTTGGAATCTTGGAGTTTAATTTAAAGCTTAGTAAGGTAAAGGAAATATAGACGTGGTATTCTATTATAACATGTATTGTTTGATGTTTGAAATGGAGCAAACATGTACTGAACAAAGAAAGAATTAAGATTAGGTATGTGCCGGAAATTGGTTGGAAAGAGTAGATACACTGGACAGGTTTCGGTAGTTAGCTATATCATGCCCTGTAGGTATCCAAATTAGATGAATTTTATTCAGATTAAACTTGAGACATATTTCTACAACTTTCTTGAAGAAGTAGAATTTTAATTCTGTCTCTAAAACTTTCAAAATTGACATGAAATTGAGTCTTGGCTTAGGCTGTAGTACTACCAAGGACATAAATTATATCCTATTGTTATTGAATAAAATGTATTGATTTAGGTCGAATTAGACTAAGGTGTCTTCACCAAAGTTGTAGCTTATTCTCTTAGCTTTAAATTGGTATAAAGTTTGCAATTTTTGAATACTTAAATTGAGAGATATTAGTTGTACAACTTTGAGTGCATGATCATTCACTAGCCAAAATTTCAATGTACATAGTCTGTAGTATATTGAGAATAACTTCTGGAATAATGAATCAAATTGTATGAACTATAGTTCATTAGAAATTTAAGACATAGAGAAACATTTGTTTAGCAGAATAATTTGCTCAGAAGTCTCAGTTTCTATGTCAAAATAGCCATCCGAATTGATTTGAAAAAGATTGATTGGATGAAAGTGAGAGTTTGTTGGAATGTTATGAACTGAAGTATTTTTTTTATTGAACATACTTCATTATTTTGATTATATCTTGAATTGTGGATCTCCAAATGAGTTTGTTCTTAATTTAGAGTAAACTAGAGACATAAGGCCACAACTTTCTTGAAGTGATAAAATTACAATTCTAGTTTTAAGAAATTCAAGATCTGAATTTAAGTTGAGTTAAGAATTCTGTTGTAGCTTTAAAATAGTCTGAAATCTTTTGAGTATAACTTTCAATATACATAATCAAATTGTATTATTTTGGTGTCATTAGAAACCTAAGACAAAGATGAACAATTGTTTAGAAGAAAGTGTTACTTAAATACTCCATTTTCTTGATCTTAATGATCATGCAAAGTAGACCCAAAAGTCTAATTTGAAAACAAAGCTGGACTATGTCATTGAACATGCATGTTATATGATACATTCATATTAATGCTGATTCAGTTACATGAAAAATAGGGTAATATGAACTTATGTTTGGTTGTATATAGAAGGGCAAGTAGAGTGATCACTTCCAGATATTGCCGGAACTTCAAGGTAATAAGCGAAAGGGAGTGATAGTGAGTAATCGTAGACAGTCACACCTTACTTTGTTCTACTTGTTGAATTTGATTTATGCTGATTGTGTTCTGAATTCCAGACAATGATTGTCTGAGGCGTTTGATGCATGTTTATATCATTCGAATTGCTACTTGCATGTGAATATGATTTACTACTTGCTTTGTACATGAAATGTTTGAAATGATTTTGTTCTGTTTTAAAACAGTTGAGTCCTAGTTGTGGGTAAATAGGCATGCCTATAAGGGTCTGCAACTGCTCTTGTGACACTTCGGTGTCGAGACTTCGGTCTCTCCTGTATAAGTCTTGTTACCCGCTTCTGTAAATGAATTAGCAGTCATCTGATTTTGTATTTTGATATATGTTGATTCTGACATAAACAAAATTGTGTTCTGATTTTAAAGGGTTTAAACCCTCTTATGATATTCAGTTCTGTTAATTATAAAATTTGTTCTGAAATACATTATGTCTGATTTATTGTTAAAGCAATCTTTTAATGCATGTTTATGCTGTTACATGATTCAGTATGAAGAGTTGTCACTTCATGTATAGATTAATTATTACTCACTAAGCTATATGCTTAGCACAGAGGATTTATCCTATGTAAGTTCCGAGCGAGGATTATAAAGACTGGGGCAAGTCAACCTCAATGGCCAAAGGAGATTGAGTTTTATTTGTCAAAATGTATTTTTTAGTTTGTTTTTGGGCTTGTATCTGATGTATATGACTTTGGAATTTGACTTAAGGTTTGTAATAACCTTAATTCATATTGGTTTTTGAATTTATGATATGTAATATATGTTTGTTTAAGATTCTGGAAATATATGTATGAAATGTTTCGTACGTTTGGTTCTATGTATGTTCTGTGTGTGTGGCACTCACAATGTCCTCCTAGGGGGTATATGGGGGTGTCACATGAAACATGCATAATGATATTTGCAGTCACTTCTTGTTAATATTGACATATATATGTTGATGTATATATGTAGTTTGACGAAATGACAGGTATAAAAGAAGACAGGCGTAGTCTCAGTTGTTGTACTACATGCATGTTTTTTTAATGGTTATTGTTGTATTTGAACATCTCTAGGGCCTAATCATATGTAGTAAATATAGCCTATCGATATAATATTACTTATGATTTATTTGAATGCCCTTGGATGATGGAGATTGGTATGATGGTTTGATTATATTATCCAAGTGGGAGAATCTTACAAGTATATGGACTAATATAATCATAACATTAATTTCATATTCACAACCATTAATTGAATTGCCCAATGTATGTTTAATAACCATAATGGAATGGTTAATAACTTACTAATTGCATTTGAGGCATATGGTAGTACCCTAATAATTATAGGTTGGCCCAGTAAACCATAGTTCATCACATCTATGAAATGACACAATTAGCCTCATTCTACCCCTTAGGGTAGAATATGTGATAAATATAACATATAGTGAAAATGTGTGGGGTTTACCGTGGATGTGTGTGGTGAAAATTCAAGAAGGGTCTTCTACCATAAGCTCTCTCTCTTGCACAAGTTTATTTAATATTGATAAGTTGTGGTCTCTTAAATGAAGAAAAAGAATCAAGATTCTATGCCCAACATTAGAGGTATGTTCATTTATTATGTAGTTAATGCTCTAAATAGAATGTGGATCTTGGTATTGTGGTTATTGATGACTGCATTTATTTTTTAACCTTGTAAACTCGGAAATCATTAAGATGTTTAAAGGCATGTTAGGTTGGGGGCAAGAGCAAATTATTAGAGTGCTAACTGAAGAATCACTTAGCTTGTTTCATAATGTTAAACACCATTAAGATTGTTCAGAGGTGGGAGATAAACATGATAAATTTTCATAATTAGGACAAGAAGGTAAATGGGAGACTCATTAAACCAATCAACTAAGAGAAATGGTGGTATATTTGTATCTACAAGCTCTTTTAGGAGGTGCGTCAATATAGCACAAAGTCTTAATAGTGCTAAGACCTTAAGCAATGAACCCTTCACAAACTCGAGTAATTGCCAAAAACTATGTTATTGCAAAAAACATATTTTCTTTTAAGTTTAGGAGATGGGCATCGACGCTTTTTCCTTAACTACTTTTCATTATAGGATGCTTGAATGTCATCTTTTATTGTTTTGTGGTTTTTAGTATTTTGAGATAGGTTAAGTGACTAGATTTTTATCTTTTAGGTAAAAGCTTTTATGTTATAAGTAATCTCCCAAGGCTTGAGGATTTCTACCAAGCTTTATAATATTCATTCTGGTTTTTTTTAATGATAGAGGAGCAAGTATAGACATCTATACCTAATACCATTTTTCAATTTGCTCAAACAGTAAGGGTACCTAAATGCCTTCTTACGTTAGTTCTTTCCTTTATTCCAAGAAAACCAACTAGGTGTTTGCAAATTATACATTAAACAACCATAATAAGTTACAAATTGAGATCAAAGTATCTAATTGAAGTTATGATGCATTAAATAGAACCATATACATATTAGATCATTTTTTAGTTTAATATGCCATTGTTAATCCCATATTGATGCTTTCAATATAATTTGATTTTATTATTTAGGTCTCTCAATTTTTGTTTATTAATATATTCATATAATGATATGGTAACATAATTAAGAGAAACATGGATGGAAATAAAAGTGTATGTAGCTTTTATTGCTTAGTGTACCTGATGTATACTTGATATAGGAAGATATTGTTAATAGATTCAACAATGTTGTTTATTGTTGTTTCGATAATTCAGCAAAAACTGAAAGAATATATTCTCAATTATGTTGAAGGAAATTATTGTTTAATGGTAAAACAATATCAGCATTTTTTTCATTATTGTATGTGGCATATTAATTCTATTTAATTTAAATGTTATCATGATCAATATTTATATTTCAGAATCCCTATATTGATTCTCCCAATTGTAATGACAAGATAAAATTATGGACATTAAATACTAACCTAATATTAATTAACTTTTTATCAATGCATTAATACGAAAGTTAGTATTTTAATTATTTTTTAATAATGACAATTTTATACAATCTTTAATGAGCACTCAAATTGCAAGTATTTTGTGGATATTTAGTAGTGGTTAACAAGTTGAAGGGTTATTATTATAAAAAAATTGTGTTAGATATCTTATGTTCATTGGGTTTAGGAGTCTTATCTACAAGAATTATTGTTTACTCACAACAGATAAGTTTATAAATTAATTCATTTAAATAATATAAAATTGACATAAATGTAATATTTTTATTTTTTGTCTTTATCTTATAAGTCTCATGTAACTACATATCTTGGGTGTTTAATGTACTTGGCTCCAATATTGACATGTTTTCATATGTCCAATAGATTTTTGGAGTTGTGATAGCTAATGGTAGATCTCGTTTTCAGAACCCAACTCTTGCGGACTCATTCAAAGTTTGTATTTAGATTATGAAAAACTAAGGAAGATCATTGTATTATATGCAATGCATTAAATTTTTATGAAGATGAGGTTCTACTTCATATGTCCAAAGATATAGTTAAGAAAGAATGGCATATTCTTCAATATCTGAATATTATTTCCTAATCAGTTACTTGTGATTATAATATTTATACAAGTTTAGAGAAAGAAATATAGTTAAAAAGCTTACAAAAGATACCAATTAATTGGGTATAGGCCAAAGTGACGTAAGGTCATTTATTTATTATTAAATTCAAATATGACAGAAAAATACATAGGGGTGTGCATTAAGAAGATGACTTATGCAAGTATGTTGGAAAGAGGACCTTGCCTAGGCCCAGATTTATAGGGGGATTATTTATTAAAAAACTTGAAAATGAATAAATCTATTCATTAAAAAGGGTAGAAATTGAAAAGTCAATAAATGTACTTCAAGATGTTTATATATACCAAAAAGTTTCTTAGGACTTTACCTTGTAAAAAAGAAAAAAATTTGTAGTTGAGTTTTTTATTCTAAATTTCAACTGTTATTTAATATAGCTAAAAAAGAGTTCAGTCTTAACCATAAATTAGGCGGTCTAACAATTCTATTTCAATTTTGTTATGAAAAAGAAAAGAACAATTCAGATGTGTACATTTACGCAAGTTAAAAGATGATAGATACACATACATGCACATTAGACCTAAAAAAAGGAAAATTTTGAGATCAATTTGCTAGAGATATATGCTAATGTTTTTATTAACAACGATTTATTTTATCAATATAATAAAATATATTTTTATTGATTTTTATTTTAATAAAATATTATTAATATAATAGTTTATTAATATCAACGATAGAGATATGCATCCCTTTTAAAGTCAATAAACAAAGTCCATTTTTCCTTCTTAGCTCATTTGACTTGCTTAGTAACTAGTCTCAAACTTTTTTACAGTTACAGTAAATGTTTTTGAATCGTTCAGAGCTATGCATTATAAGTTGATCAAAGCATTACTTACCTATTAAGTTGACATTTTATCTTCCGTCTATACTTCTTCTTCCAAGTGCAAAATTTTCCATCTATTATTTTGAAACTACATGATCTTTCCCTCAATAACAACTTAAGATATAGGAAACATCTAACTATTTCCATCACAATCAATTGCAACTAATAAGGCACCTTCAAGCAATGTCTTCAAAAAACGTCCATCTAGGTATTTTTTTACATCCACCAAGAAAATCATACTTCAAAGCACTAAATTGTACTTCAAACCTCTTAAACATTGGTTGTATAGGCTTTTCATCAAGTTCATTTGAATAATGAATTACCTATCTTTGTCAGACAGACGTAACTTTTGTCAATAAGATCAAAGTTTTGCTTAATGACCTTCTGTAGACCCTTATAGTATCACAACATCCTCTCATTTAGCCTTATAATGTTAGGATTTAGCTACCTATAAACCATATTTCCACTATTTGACCAATTTAGATTCCTCCTAAACTTATATAAAATTTCATTGTTATCCATTTCCTGTTAGCTTGTTTGTTTCTTTGAAGTCTCCTACAACTATGTTTATTTTTAATATCTTTATAATAAATATTTTTCATTTCCAATCTAGCTAGCATAAACCCTAAATGGACATTATGGCTCATAAACAACCTTCATTCTCACATCCGATCTTGTCATTTAAACATTATATCCATTTGTGATTGCACAATTTATAATTGCTTCCCTAAATTGCATCTCATCATTAAAATTCATGCCAATTTCAAACAGAAAATCCTTCATATCCACTTTCAAATTAAACATAATATGCTTCTTCCTTTTGATAGATACTTTACACCATCCATCATCACTACCAATTGATGATTGAACTTTTGTATCACTATCCTTATATTCATTACATCAACCGTACGAACTCCCTTCTTATCTTTGTGAATTTGTATAAGTAGCCTCTTCATTGCAATCTTTTCCACTGCTTCTAACCTCATCCACAACATCATGCATTCAATTCAACTATATGCCATCTGATAATAACATATTCTTCATCGCCAATTGCATATATCTCATCTTTAAATGAATAATCTCCATATTCCCATATCTACATAACAATGAAATCTTAATCATCTTGCTCCACTTGAACTTGCAAAAAACTCTTCTTCATTCATACTCACATTATCTTCCCATCACAGCTAGTCGTGGGTAGGAGGTATAGATGGATGTTCCTGGGCTGGCTATGGCTCAAATAATCCCTCCTTCTTAAATCTCGACACTTTATTCTCGCCAGATCTCCACTGCTTTCCTCCAGTTATCGGTGGTGGATAGAGTTTCCATCTTCCAACTAGTTTCATCATCTATTGTAGGAATGGATAATCCACTTCAAAAAAAGAATTGCTTGTTGTGCTCGAATCTTCGAATGCAATTTGTGACTAAACTAATCCACTGGGAATGAATGGGAAAACTGGAGTAGTCTCTTTTTTAGTCGAAAGGAATTTTTCTGCATTAGAGTCATTCGAAGAATGAACAATCAAAGGCTTATATTGTGTATTAGTTTCATAGTAATTGCCAATATCAAAAGTAGATTCTTCGCCATCTGTTGCAAAATCTTATAACCATGCTCATGATAGACTTTAACATTATAGTAGTTCAATTCTTGCATGCAGTTCATCATTGATAGCATGTCCTTATCATGGTGTAAGCTTAAATTTTTTAATCAATTCATCTACTCTTTAGGAAATTTGTAAAAAATAAAGACTACTATGTTCCTTATCTTCTAGCACTCCTTTTAAAACTAGTATGATGAGTTTATCAACACCCATATTATTCTTCCTTTTGATCTTAACCCCACCATGTTTGTTATTGTCATTTTTATCCAACATCCCACCATAATGAAATTCAAAATTCACTAACATTTGCATTACATATAATGATAGCATTAGATTTCAATAAAAACATATTAACATGATAAAAACAGAAAAAGTTACTAAAAACAACCTTGTTTGACAATCGAACAATGATGATATTAGCTAAGAAAATGATGTTGATATTTAATAATACCTTGTTTTATTAATTTTTTGTTTTAAGGAAAGACAAGTTAAAGGATACATGGAAGCATTATTTTCTCACCATTACACATATGTTACAAATTCTTCAACCAATCTGCAAGCAATGCAAGTCATTGACAAGCTAAGTATATATCTTTAGATCAATATTAATGTGATAACTTCTACATGGGATAAAATATAGCTAAGAGAAATTGTTCCTTGAATTGCTTATTCCTAAGAATCACTTATTCAATTGAGTTATTGATGAGATTTTGGTTAATAAGGTTATTAACTAATTACAAGGAAGAATGAGGTTATTAACATAATAGAGGAAACTAACATAACTAGGAAAGAATGAGGTTGTTAACAATGCCAAAACATGGCTTTTTAGTAAGATTTGTGAAGTAATTTTAAAATGTGAAAAACTAAAAGGTCAAATAAAAGAAAAAATGACAATTAACTATTATCCAATTCACTTGGTAGCCATTATCTTCTTTGGGATACATGCGTGCTAAATCAATATAAGGGAAACACCTGAAACAACACCAAAATAATAGATCAAGCATTATGGAAATGGAAGATACCATATTGAATATGTGATGTTACATCAATGATAGCTAGTAAAGCAATGTGGTAGTTGATGTGAGCAGGAGTAAGGATCTTGAGAAGATGGCGAACTCCGATTGGAGGAGAGTTTAATGGAATTGAGCTCAAACTAATCTATTTAACTCAAATCCTTGGACCGGATATACTTGGAGTTTGAAGACACGAAGACTTGGGTTATTTAAGGCTTCATCACTTAAGCCCAAGAGTATATCAGACCTATTTATTTAATTTTTGGGCTTCGTTTTATTTTAGGCTTCCATGTATTTTAGCCCAATCATTATTATTTGACCTAGGTATAAATACTTATGTTTTAGGGTTTTAGAAGTTGAGATTACATTGTTTGAGTGCCGTCGGCTTTAGAGAGAACATTATTCTCTTGTTCTTGTTACTTTCCGAACTATCTTTCACTTATTAATTGTTTCTCAATTGTGGCGTGTCGATTGTTCATCTCTGGGTTTTATTTTGATCATCGGGATTGTTTGGAACAAGTTTCTGAGAGATTTCGTAGAAATCAAACCTTGCGTATCCTTATTTTCTTATTCGTTGAATTCCAAATATCTATCCTTTTAATTCCTCTAGGTAAAAAACCTATAAAACAAAAATAGTCATTCAAATCATCATCATATCGACGTCAATCTTTCTGCGGTGCGCGTCAATTTTGGTATCAAAGCCTTGGTTTGGAGGAGGATTCTTATTCAACTCCATCAAAATTCAAGAAACCGCGGCCCATTGCAATCCAATTATCGTCAGGTCATCAATTCAGGTGTGAAGTTATTTTGACCTAGGATTTCAATTTTCTTCTTGCTGTTGTTTTAGTTAGGGTTTTCAATTTTAGCTTATATCGAAAAAAAAGAGTTCGAAAAAAAAGAAAAAAAAAAGAGGTTAGAAAAAAAGTCAAAAAAAAGTTAGAAAAATAAAAAAAGTCAGAAAAAAAAAACAAAAAAAAGAGTCAAAAAAAGAGAGAGTCGGACTCCCGAAAGAAAGAAAAGGGGGGAGAAAAAAATTTAAAAAAAAAGTCAACGGTAAAAAAAGTCAAAAGTAAAAGAAAGGTCAAAAAAGTTCTGGAAAAAAATCCGAAAAAAATTTTGATCTATCATATTTGTTATTTGACTGGGGTTTGTTGTTCTTGTTACTCGAGCTACAGTTGGGAACATTGATTGGATGAAGCCTTGGTTCTGATTGTAACTTGGATTTCAGAGAAATTTGAGTGGT
>JANPWU010928690.1:0-13114 GCA_024707465.1 Erythroxylum daphnites
CTGATTTCTTTTCTTCAATCTTTGTGTGCATCTGCTTATTTCATATCTCTCTAGAACTTGTTTCAATTCTTACTCAAGACTTTATGGACTAGAATTTTGTTGATATGATAGAGGCGTTCCTTCTTTAATCCTTTTTCCCCAAACACGGTCCCACAAACGCTTATCACTTGCTAGCCCTTTGAGCCATTATTATGTATAAGCACTTGCACGCATTCCAATATGATGTCATTAGTTTAATTTGCATTTTCTTAAAAAAAGAAAAAAATGTGTGTTCCAAAAAGGAACAGAGAAAAAAAAGAATAATCCAAGCAGTTTCAAATTATGTGAAAAAAAAGAAAAAAAAGGTCATTATTAGTTCAACTGTTGACATCCATTTCATAATTTTAGTGCATGTGTTCATACCTTTTTCTTTCTTTCATTCCATTAATTCATTTAGCCCTCCGCACATTACAACCCTAAAAAGTCCTCTTGATCTTTAAAATCTTAATTCTTGTAGTGGAGAAATAGAGCTGATACAAGCTTATGGTAGAGTATGGATTAAGCAGATTTCGAGTGAAAATATCCCTAAACACCAATGAGGTGAGAGCAAACACTATATCCTGAGTGACATCTCTTTTGTCCAATCTCTTGGATTAAATTCTTTTAGTGTTTGTTTTATTAGCACTCTTTCAAATTGCTTTGATTGAATTTTGAGAAAGTGATTTGTGTCAATTTCCTATTATTGTTTTGAGCATGGGCAGATTTTTCTTTTACACTTGTATCTTTTTTACTCTTATAAACTTTGTCCAGGAGTAAAAAGGTCTAAGTGTGGGGGAATTTGATTGAGCCCAAGTTTATTATATAAATTGGCTACACTTTCATGGCTGTTAATACACTTTTTGACTTTTAATTCGTGATTTTGTGCTTAAATTAGTCCCTTATAGTGAGCTCATATTATATGCAATTTGTTAGTAAAATTGTTGCAAATTGACATTAATTACATTATAATTTTTCTAAGGACAATTGATACTGCAGATTGTTATTTTATATTGTAGGAGAAAAGGGAGTCAAAAGGATCAGAAAGTCAACAGGACGTGAGCTCCTCTACGCACGTCGCGGTGCATCCAGAAGAAGACACGTCGCGCGTAAACTAATCATCTCGCCGCGGCGCATCATCACACGACAACACATCGCGGCGACCGTTAATTGTCCCGTCGCGGTGAGCGATCCAGGAAGTGCACACCGCGACGTCAACTAATCATCTCGCCGCGGCGAGCAGACGGGTATCCAGACTCTAATTGGAAAATTCACTCACTGTACTGACCCGACCCGACCCTTCCTTTAAAAACATGCCAAATTAGGTTAGGATTATGCATTGATATACACAAAAACCATTCGGCAGCCAGGGGAGATGACAGAAACATTCCGACACTTCACCACCATCATTTCCATCTGCGATCATCATCCACCACCGCCGATCGTTTCATTATCACCTCCATCATTAGTCTCTATAGCCATGGGTAACATCGGAGTTTCAGCCGTGATGGAGAGTTCCGGAGTTATACACGGCTAGGGTCTTCATTCCTCTTGGAAATGTAGCAGTGGCTTGAGTTTATGGGCTTCAAAGGGAAGTAATCCGACATAGTCAAAGTTTAATTATATTATTGTAAATATCTGAGTTAGGGTTTACGGTAGTGTAGTTAAATTAGCTTGGTTATAGTTTAATCAAGTTTTGAACAATGTTTTGTGTTATGGATATGGTTATATGTAGAATTCTAATGCTTAATATATGAAGTCTCATATATGTCTTTTGGTGATTGTGTTAATCTTCTTTGTCTGCCTATTTTTGTTTGATATTGAGATTGGGCTTGATCCAAATGACCACTTGCATTAACTTGTCCATTTCACGCACTAAGATGATTTTAACAAGGTTTTAAGAAATGGAGTTCATTGATTAAAACCTTGGACTTAAAGAGTCTTTTAAGGTTGATTATTTGAAAACTTAGTGGATTTAACCCCCGAAAAATTTGTTTGAACCATGATAGCCTAAGCTTGTTTTCAAGAGGACTTTATCCCATTTGATTATTATCTGAATTTTCAATTTCATTTTTTCCCAAAAATCCAAAAAATATACTTTTTACACTTTCTTCTTGAATTTTAGTTATTGTCCTTAATTTTGATCAATGATCCAAAACCCTCTTTTTATCAACTTTAATTGCATTTTTGACAATTAGGCTAGCTTTAACCTTTTTCGGTTGGTTCTAATTAAGTGAGACAACCCGAGGCTGCATCCTGTATTGCAATCCTTGGAATTAAATTATTTTTGATTCGGTTTTCAAGGGATTGATCTTTAGATCGAAACGAAGAGCCGATCACTTAGAGAGACCCAATTTTCTCTTATATTGGAGATCTATAAGGGCATCTCCAAAAAGTTTTAGGCCTAAATCAAAAGGCTTATATCTAAATAGTACTAAAGGCGCTTAACATATAAGACCGCAAACACAATATACTACTTATAATCAAATCTGATAAGTTATGCAAGGAGTAGTATCCTCGAAAGAAGGTGGAGAAAGCTAAGTTAGGTTTCATTCCTTATAATGATGTAGTTAGAAGTCTAATGTATTTCGAGGTATATACTAGACTTAATGTTGTTTTATGATTAGTGTTCTTGTAAAGTATTTAAAAAATCCTAGTCATAAACACTAGATTGTAGCAAAGAAAGTGTTGTTATATGTGTAAAAATAGAGATTAATGAATGGTTTATAGGTTTGTACATGGTTTACATATTATTGGATATGCTAATGTTAAGCTAGTATTTTTTAATGAAAAGAAATCTACATCATGTTACATTTCTATGTTACCTAAATAAGTTATGTTTTAGAATAGTTTTAACCAATTTATTATGCTGACTTCATCAATGCAAGCTAAGATTATAACTTGTTTTAAAGGAGGAGCGCATGCCAAGTGGTTAAACATTATGATTTATTTATTTCATTTCTAGGTCCATTAGGATTCACTATGACAACTCATTTATTGTATTATTTTCTAAGAATATAAAAATCACCAGAGGAGTTAAGTATATTAAGTTTAAGCACTTTAAGATTTGAGGATGGGATGATGATGGTGACATATTTTTGAAATATATTATCATTATATATATGATAGTAAACATATTTATTAAAGGGCTTAGGCCCATAGATTTTCATAAACATTAAAAAATGCAAGTGTTATGTTGTCTTAGATATTTTGATATGGTTAGGGTTTGTAAATTTTATGTTACATGTTATAGTACTTAAGATTAATAAAGTTGCAAAATTTTCATTTGTTTATTACAGTGTGATTTGTAAAATACATCCATGATGTTATCTTATTGAGCTTGTGTACATAGAATTCTTCTCATTTCAAGTTGCGTTATGAATTCTTTATAAAAGTGAATTGCTTATTTCATGATTTATCTTTATGGTCTGTAACTTTTTAAAGAACAAGCCATTTTTGGCAGTTGATCTCTATATAAGATTAATAGTTTCTTTTACATAGGTCTTGTTTTGAGATTGGTATCTTAATTTAAGTCTAGACTGATGTGGTTATACATGTTTCATAATTTTATGTAAGGCTGCATTCTTCTAAACTTCTTTAGACTCTATGTATTAGCGGACTTTCACTTGATTGTTGTTGTTATTGTTATTGTAAATACAAATCACACCACACTAACACTACGTCAAAGGGATTAGTTAGTGAATAGCATATGCATGTAATTATAAAGAGTAGTCTATTGATTACAATATTAACTACCATATTCTAATATTTGTTATTCATTTAATTGAATTCTTTAAGATGAGCTGTTTTTCAAAATTACACACAAACTTAACAAATTTGTTTCTTGACCCAATCGAATCACTTTCAAAGAAAGTAATAAATCCTTATTGTTTTGTCCAAATAAGTGAGTATACATTTTTGTCTATATAAACTACAATTAATTAGTCTTTTATTAAAATTGGGTCAAATAAAGACATGAAAGACTTAATTCAACAGGTTTATTAAGTGTAGTATGATTATTATGTAGGGTTATAAAGGAATCTTAATGATAGGGCTAAATTAATGACTTATTAGCATAGCTTTTCTTATCATCTTATATAACTAATTTGTAAGGAATTAGGTTTATATAATCTATAATTTGACTTAAATTAATAAGAGAGGTAAGATAATGAAATATACTACTTTTCTTTTACATTATGGGCATTGTAAAAGTGATATTATTTATCCAATTCAAAGAGAGATTAGTGAAAAGAAATAAGTCATTTTAAATACTAGCATGAGTTAATAATCAACATAAGTGTAAATGAGACCAAAAGATGGGTGCAGGGAGGTCCAAGTTGTTCCCTGTCGAAGCGATAAGATTCTTCCAAAATTGTGCTATTGTTGTGCCGCTTCATAAATGCTTACAGAACGCTTTACTTATTTACGATTGTGTATACATCTTAGGAGTGGATTTCAGTTTACCTGATAATTAGTCTACATGAACCCATCTAGCTAGGATCCAGAAGGAAGCCACTAACATTCATTTTGTTGGTACCTTCATATTCTCTCTCCTTTTCTCTTATTGTTATTCTACTAAAGGGATTTTTATTTATCATATGGAACCCACTAATTTGACAAGTAACCGTAATTTAACAATTTTTTGGAACGGGTACCCATCTTTTAGGTTGAAATTCTAATTTTGTCATTTTGCTCGTGGATTAGCTTTTCTTTGATAAGCTTTTAATGTTATGTGCCAAAATTTTCGTTCAGTTTTTTATTCTACTACAGGGCATGTGGTTCACCTGCGTTAATAAGAATAAAGTGATGATTCTTTAGGAATAGAATAAATGAGAAATAGAATAGAATATGTATTATTTAATTTGATTTATTCTTAAGAATTTTTAGTAATGATATAATGCTAATATTTGGTTTGAAAACATAAATTTGGAATGAAAAATGAATAACTAACAAAATCAAAATATTCATTAATCCCTACTAACTACATTATTATTATTATTATTATTATTATTATTATTACTACTACTACTTATTTTTATTTTTATCTTCTTCTTCTTCTTCTTCTTCTTATTATTATTATTATTATTGCTACTACTGTTTTATTTTAATTTTAATTTTTTATTTTTTAAAATTTATTATTATTATATTATAATAATTATTATATTATTATTCTTATAATTATATTTTTAGAGCTACGTAATTATATGGATTCCCTAAGGATATTTTTGTCCAACAAGTCTTCATTTTTATTCCCAATCCACTTAGAATAGATAAAAAAAAGGGAGAATGATGAGTTTACTTATTCCTCAGACTCAAGGAATAAGTAAATCCTTAGATTATATATTTTATATGTTTTTTTCAACCAAACAAGGATATAACCAATCCAAGAATAGATAGGAGTAAAATAGTGATTCCAGTCAACCAAACACCCCATTAGAGATATTTATATGACACTTCTTACTAAAGTATAAATAATCTACTACGTATGTATGGATTCTTTTATGTAAGAATTGTCACCCACAACTCAATTAAACTTTAATTAGAAACATAATTAATTATAATTAAATAGAAGTAAAATTAATTACTAAATACTAATTAATTCTAAATAAAATTTAATATCTCATACTGAATCCTAAAGTTTCTCAAATATTTCAATCAATTTTAACTTGCTTAAAATATTTTTTTCTCTTTTCTACCATTCTTTGTCTATGACTCACTAAATTTATAAACGTGTTAATAATGAATATAAATTATAACCTTAAATCATGTTTAAGATTAAATGGATTAATATATTTAATTTTAATTAAATAATTTATATCAATAGATAAAGATTGTATTTAGTAACGCGTCATCACTATCCAAATATTAGTAACATCAAAATGATTTTTATTAACTTTTTTATATTTGATCTTTTCGAATAATTTAATTCATTTCATCATATAATGTTTCAATTAGATATGGAATGTAGAATTAATGTCAGCCCTATTTAAGTTCAATCATATTAATTTTTCATCATTAATAATTAATTATATTAATAAAATTTTAAAACCATTTTTAAATTGTCATTTCACTTTGATTAAAGATTGCCAAATTACTATTAATCAAGAATGATAGGACATTCTCTCTAACCACTTTAGAATGATGAATACTTTATTGATCTCTCAACTACCTTTATATAATTTATGTTATATCTAATAGTTACCAATTGAACTACCTCTGAAAATGATAAGTCATAATTAATATAAAAACATAAAAAATCCATATATGAGATATTTTAGAGATCTTAAGTTAAAAGATCACTTATACTATAACGGTAATGATAATCTCTATAGATATAAAAGTAATATTCTAAAAGGAATTCTCATATGGAGCAAGTTAATACACACATGTTTGTTGACATATTTTCATACTTTTATCTATAATATCAACTACTTTCTTTATAAAAAAGAATCACAACATGTGCTAATTCTTTTATGCTCTATTAATATCTAGTCTTAAAAAAAGAATAAATAAAAATAATTTAGGGATAATATATAAATGTAATATAAATCTCATAATTATAATCTCTTCATAACTTTATTTATATTGTGTGTTTATCTTATAGGCTTTATCTTACACATTAGTTAAGTAAACGAACATGTAAAAGATAAATAATTCTTTTAAATATTTATATCATAAAATACAACTAACTAATTAGATATAAGATAAAAAAAGAAGACTGAAGCTAAGACCCTAGGTATTCTAATTGAGACACAAGCCCTTTTCTCTTCAGCAGGCATCAAATATCAGGGCTTGCCTCTTACGGATCTAAGTTGACCAATCCTCCCCGTATAACTTATAGCTCAAATATGATCATAGGTCCAATACTTTTTTATGCACAGGATCCTTATAGAAAGGTAAGTGCGGAGCATACTTGTATCTCTGTGCGGTAGAAGTAAACTTATTGAACACTCAAACATTCAGGGAAGAGAGAGATATCTATAAAGAAGTCATATGGAAATTGACAACTTTATTGATAAAACTGAACTTAGTTTCAATAAAAGAGTTCCTTTGCTTAAATAGACAAAGAGATTATAAAAAGACAAGTATATCTTGATAAGATCAAATTCACTTCACACCCTAAACAAAAAATAACAATGTCACATCAACTATTCTAGATAAGAACAATATCACATTAATATTATAGATAAGAATGATGTCACATCATATAGTAAATAGATAAGAATGATATCACATCACAAAAGAAACCTAAACATAAAGAAAAATATTAAATAGAGTGACCCACAATAATAATAGGAATAGATTCTTGCCACGATAGAATATTTGACGGGGAAGCTCCTCCACTTATACTATTAGTATCATCACTAGTTGTTTGGAATCTTTTATTACGGCTCACTTCCTCTGTGTGTAAATATTGCAAAAACAAACTTAGTGATCTCCTCTTCATCTATGATAGGAATGTCATCATCTGGATCTTGGGCATCTTAAAAGGAGGAGGCTTAAATCTGAGATGGTCCAACAGTATTTAGGTACACATCTTGGAAGGAGGAGGCTTGAGTTTGAGATGGTCCAATAGTGTCCAAGCTTAAATCTATAGGGTTATCTAGGATGTCAAAGTCTGGCATTTGTGATTCACCAAGAATGAATTCTTCTAAGTAAGGTTCAATAGATGTAGAGACAGTTGGTAGTGCATATTAAGGAAAATGGTTCAAATCCTTAAGAATATACCAAAGGTTTTTAAGGACGTTTTCCTTATATCTTAACCATTCGATTGAGGTATGATAGAAATACACTTGATTCTCATAGTAGATAGATCCATTTTGTTCTATGCTATATATTCTAGGAAGAATAAAGAAGCATTAGGTGGATTGCTTCTCTAATGAAGTTTCCTATAACCTAAGATCCTCATTAACCTGTGAGAGTTGCAACCTCCATCTCATTAATGGTTAGTACTAGTCGAGGAAAGTCCATGAGAGGGAACCCTCATTTTATCTATCACATAGATGTATAGAAGGTAGAGAGTGACCATAGGTACTATAATACATTTTTTGAGAGCGGGCCATTGATAAAAAAGAGATATGGTGTTTGAAGGTTAAACAAGGATGGATAGCAATGTAACTATGCTACATTGAAAAGAGGTGGAAATAATAAAAAAGGCTTATCTGAGAAAGAGAAGCTATTTTATCAACAATAGTGGGTACACTTACAATAAGAGGAAATAATTTCTTTGTCTTTACAATGCTAAGTAAGTCAACCACTAAAAGGAGAGGAATATTTCTGGAGGGAGTGATAAGGTTGATATATTTTTGAAGCTGAGACAAGAAATCAGCTAGGATGTTTTGATTGTCTTTGATGTGGTGAAATGCGATTTTATAATGAGAGAACCAATCTTTCTAGCTAAACAATTGGCTTTCTGGTAGAAATTATTTTAGAAATTATTTTATTTTGATCTGGTATCTCTGGAAAGGACGTATTGTCTATTTCTACTGTAAAGAGATAAGGGTTAAGGTGGAAGTTAAACTTTTTAATACCTCTTTTGATTGCTAGAATCTCATTATATATTATGTAATAATGCTTTTTTTGAAGGTCTAAATTATCCATTAACATGTACACAGTAGAACCTTTTTCCTTTTATTTCCTCTATTAAGATTGCTCCCAAGAAATCTTCACTAGCATTAGTCTGTAAGATTTGTTTTCCTATGCTAGGAAACTTTAGTGGAGATATATGTTGACTAATCTTCTTTAATTACTTGACTGCCTTTATCTAGTCAAGGCCCCATGATGATGACTTTTTCTTTAATAGCTTTGACAACTGGCTGATATATTTTGACATATGAAGGATGAAATCCCTAATGTAATTTATAATTCCTAGAAACTGATGGATTTGTTTAATGGTAAGGTTCATGCCTGAAAAGTTTAGTAGTTTACTAACTATAAGGGGCTTGGATGGTAAAAACAATCATGAAATTTCATGCCTAGAAATTCTCTATAGGCTTAACCAATTTGATTTTTGTGGGCTGAGAGAATAACCCCATATTCCTTTATAATATCAAAGAATTGTCATAATAAGGCTTGATGCTTTTGTTGGGTCTAAGAGTAGAGCATGATATCATTAATGTAAATTTGAGCACTTGATAAGATACCATCATAGATCCTAGTCATAACTCTGTGAAACAATAATGAGGCAAATTTTAGCCTAAATAGCATGACTGCCCATTGGTATTTTGCATTAGGAATATAAAATGCTGCTTTATGTCAATTTTTTAGGTCAATATCCAATTGCCAAAATCCATCTTTTAAATTAAACTTTAAGAATATTTTGGCTTTTTTCAGGAATAACACCTGCATATTTATCTTGGTGAGGAAACTTGTTATCTTGAAGAAAATGATTTGGAGTATTGTAATAAATAACTACTCTCTTTTTTTCTCTATTATTTTTTACTCTTTTTTTCAATTAAAAGTTTGACATGCCCAATCTGATTTGACCATCTCGATCAGACCTTGTTTCAGAAGTATAACATATTCTTCTTGTTCCATATTTAGGTCATCTGGATTCATTCCCGAATGAGTGGCCTTTGTGAATTAATGTCTTCATTCTTTTTTAATGGCAATTGGACATAGAATTCTTAATTCTTCCACAATGGATGTGGATGGTTAAATTGGTCATGACTCTTCGGACAATATTGTAAGAGTTGATCTTTGATATGCTTATATCCAGAAGGAACATCTTATAACTTAGAGATGTTGTGGTCTTCAGATTACTCACGAAAATCTTGTTTGTAACGAATACCTTTTTGCAAGATGTAGTAATAGACATCCCTTCCTATAACTATGTTGGGACCAAGAAGATTACTTCTTAATATTTTCATCCAAACGATACAACTTGGAAAGAACTTTATCTTGATCCTTCTTTTCATGATAAGGTCTATCTTGAAGGATTTTCCATCAGCTGCAGAAAAGTATTCTTCATATGGTTTCCATTCTTTTGTAGGAAGAATATGTGGTTTCATTACACTTCTACAAAAGCCTGTATCCATGTAACAAATAGTTGGGATTGGTTTGTGATAATTTGTTTAGAATCAATTAAAGTTTGACATATGGTCCTATGACTATTGGCTTCTTGGGCTCCACCTTAAAACAACATTCTTTCATCATGTACATTGGTTTGTCATCTTTTTTGTCGAGAAGAGGCTTCATCATCAGTAGATTCACATTCAGGAATTGTAAACAAAGTCTATTCATTTCACTAGATTATTCTTCAAAAAGGGACTCAATGTCCTCGTCATCTCTTATAGGCATCATATCTTCCATGGACTATAGGATTTTCATATCATTTTTTTGACTTTTTACGCACCTTTTTACACTACGACCTAGTTATCCACAAAAGTAACACCAGTCTAGCTTTATAGTGTCATAAGTACACCACTTAAAGAATCTTATTCTCTCTTTTTTTTCTATTAAAAGGGTGAACTCTTAATGGCTTCCTTCGTAAGGGTTTCTCTTTCTTTGTATTGCATGTACATTTCTCGATGTCTTTGCATTTAATCTTTAAGTATGATTTCTTGCATGCTTGTTTGTATTAAGGTCCACTTTTTAGCATAGCTTTGAAGAACTTATGTTGCTCACGTAATTTGTCCCATGTCACCAAAGCTAATTCATAGATTTCTTCGAGAAAGATTTCATACATATCCCTGTGAAAAGAATTGATTTTTCTTTATAATTTAGGATGCAACTTATCAAGAAAGGAAGAAATGAATGTGCATCGAAGATTGAAATCATTGAAGCCATTGAGCATATAATATTTTTCAGACATTCTTTAGATATGCTTCTGTAGATCTTTTCTGTTCATAAAGCAATACTTTATTTCAAAATACTCATGTCTGCTTTATCGATAAATAAGTTCGAAATTGCTAATGAACTCTTTATGGGTCATTCCTAACAAGGAACTGCCTTCTGACAATTGTAGGACTTGCATGCGCCGATATTCACTAAGGCTTTGGAACCATTCTCTTAAAGTTCCTATGATTCTTAAGACAAATTCTATCAAGATGTCTTTAAAAGACATATTTGACCTTGTCATTTGATGATCTATCTAGGCACTGAATTCATGTATTCGATCTCTACATTTTGTTAGTGGAACATCATCAAAAGTGAGTCATGGACCTGCAGTAGGTTTGTAGACAGGAGTTGCTTGCGGTCTGACTGGTTTAGTCATTGACTCAACATCGTCAACCTCATGTTCAACTTCTATGTGTGGTCGAGAAGAGTGTGGAACAACTATCATCATTTGAGGTATCTGAGTAAGATATGCAAGCTATTTTAAGCTTTTTAAGTTTTCTGTAAAAGAATCAGAGTCTTAGTTATTAGTGTGGCTATCAGAGCTATTTCTGACTAGTTGAATAGTAGCTATGAATTTTTGGTTGGGCATATGTCTTTTGTTGTATTTAGGGAAGGTTTTTCCTTTGGTAGAGAAGGTGGTGGTGAAAGTACCGTGGAGACCTCCTAGCGACCCCACGGTAGCCCTCCAATCAATATCTAACTCAACCGAAGGGTTTCAGTAAAGCTAAGTTGTTCAATTGTTAAAAACCTTTTTTATTTTAAAAGTTAAAAGCATGGAAAATAGTGGGAATTTTTTTAAAAATCAATTTATTAAAAATTTTGGCAACACAATTGTTGCATTTTGATATTCCTAAAATTTTCAAAAGCCTCGTAAAATTTCAAAACACTTATATATTCACACCAATTTCTGAACTAAAAATTTTGGACTTCAAAACCACTTACAAGCAACCCCAAACAAATAATTCTCAACAATCACAACAATAAAAAGCTAAAACATATTTATGCATTTCATTTAAAAGCCTTTATAAACATTCTTTACAAATGTACATATCAAAATGACACAAGCACAATAGCACCCAACGATACTACTAATCCTATAGCAGAGTCCCAATTACTACCCGAATATACAACTAATCCTGCAGCGGAGTCCCAATTACTACAACACCTGTATGCATACCTGAGTTGGTTTGTTTAAAAAATAAAAATAAGGGTTAACTAAACAAGCTTAGTGAGTGCATTCAGTTTACTAAAAGTTAACTTTTATAACAATATAACTGAAATATTCTCATACAATCATAAAACTCATGATAAAGCATTTACATAACAATTTATTCGTGCATCATCAAATCTGGTAATAACATAACATTTCATAAAACAAAATTTCAATTTTCTAAAATACTATTCCAAAATGTTTTTCGACCTTAAACTCGTAATATACAAGTTTCCATTTTCCATTTTTTCCTTAAACAGTAAATAGTATTGATATTAAAATAATAATTCGGTTTAATCAAATTCTATATTAGTATTTAATCATATAACGCGTACTCTAATCTTATTTTTGCTTTCTTCTATAAGCTAACCTATTGTTCTTCATTTCCAAATATAACTTCAAAAGTCAGTTAAATACCATATTTTACCCATTCTAACTTACCAATTTCTTTAAACACAATCTTACCTAATTTAATTCACCATATCACAATCATGTATGATGAGTCACAGTTACCACCTATGTCTAGAATCCATACCTCCACTTGTTCCTTAATTTTCACATAGCAAACATTTGAATTAGGTTTTGAGGTCTTCTAAACATTTGTTCCTCTATGTCTATAGTTTTTATATCAAAAAATCATGCCATTTCAACTTATACATCATGAAACATGTACCAAATATGACAAGCTATTTCAATACAGGGACATTATCAAGTTACTATTTTCAATCCCAATTTCCAATGTTATTCTTCTCGAATTAGGTCTAGGTTTCTTTTAGATAATTTTATTTTTATGCCTTAAGTTTTATCTCCAATTTGAATCAAACAATTTGGAGGTTGTAGGTAGAGTTATGGCCAAAACAACGTGACTGTTTCAAATTAACCTAAGACAAAATTCCACTTCACATTCCTCTCTTGTCATATTCAACTAATTCCATACAAAGAAAATCAAAGTAATACCAAGACAATATTGATCAAACATCAAAGTAATACCAAGACAACATTGATCTTAAACACATCCATTTCACTCAAGAAAACCCATAAAAATTAGAA
>JANPWU010949082.1:0-13064 GCA_024707465.1 Erythroxylum daphnites
CAAGAGTGGTGAATCCTTTATTAGCTACTCAATTACCATGGTCTGAGATATAAAGCTTCTTTAATTGATGACTATAAAGGTAAACTTTTGAGTAGCTATATTTATAAAATTAAAAGTTATTTGGATGAAGGAAGAATGACTTGGGCTACTTATGGGTGTTCAATTATATGTGATAGTTGGACTAATAGGAGACATGAGCTTATTATTAATTTTGTGGTTTATTCTATAAAGGACTCAATGTTTTTTAAGTCTATTAATGCATCTAGCCTTGTTATGAATGTTAATAAAGTAGGGCAAAACATAGTGTTCAATTCATTACTGACAATGATTCTGCTTATAAAACCGTTGGAAGAAGACTACAAAGCAAGTATAATTTATTTTGGACTCCTTGTGCTGCACATTGTATTGGCTTAATGCTGGAAAAATATAGGGGATACTAAGTATTTTCCTCTTATTGACGAGACTGTGCAGAAAGCAAAAAAGGTGACCAAGTTCATTTACAATTATACATAGGTCTTAAATTTAATGAGAAAGGATTTTACCAATGGTAGGAATTTGTGATGTCCTACTGTTACAAAATTTGCAATGAATTTCTTATCACTTCACTGTTTTATTATGATGAAGAAAGAGTTGAGATAGATGTTTACAAGTAATAAGTGGGTTGCATCTCAGTATGGTAGGTCTAATGCTGGATTGGATGTTTCTAGAATTATACTTGAAGATACTGAATTTTGGTCCTAATATCAATTTGTCATCCGAGTTTGTGAGCCTTTGATAAGGGTGCTTCGTCTGAATGATAATTATGAAAAGGCAATAATGAGTTATTTTTATAATGTCATGGACAAGGCAAAGGAGGCAATCTAGGCCAATATGAAAAATATGTCTTCTTTGTACACACCTTATCTTGCAATCATCAATGAGAGATGGGAATGACAACTTTGCTTTCCGCTGTTTGCAGCTAGGACATTTTTGAATCTTAATGTCTATTTCAGACCACGTTTTACAAAAAAAAGTTGAATTTAATGGGGAATGCTATTAACTATTACAGCAGTTGTTGCTCGTGAGATGATGCAAGATCTACTAAGCTCACAAATGGAGATTTATAAGGAGGCTTCTAAGGATTTTGGGATGCCAGTTGTTATTCGACAAAGAGCAAACATTAATCCATGTATATATTTTTTCACTTTTGTTACTTGTTGAAAACTAATTATCACTTTATTAATATGTGAGTGCAAAAGGTTGTGAAAGTAATTGAAGCACATTTAAATTCATCTATTCTAAGAAAAGGAATAGATTGGAGCACAAAAGATTGAATGACTTGGTCTTTGTTTGATATAGTTTAAAGCTTCGAAAAAGGTATGTAATTATAATTATTAAGTTATATATAATTTCTTATAATTTCTAATAATTTAATTTTATTATTTACTAGGACTCTTAGTAGAATAAGTAGTTCAATAGATCCAATTTGCATTGATAATATTAATCTTTTGGAGGATTGGCTTTCTAAGGAACCGAATTTGATAGATGAGAGTGACATGGGAGATAATCTTGGATGGAAAAGTATTGATATGTCATTTGATGTAATCAATTTGAATGATAGTGATGATGAGGTTCCTTTAAATAATGAGGATTTTGTATCGAATGAGAATTGGGGTAAATGTAGTTATAATGGATATCCTATATCGGATTAAATGAATTTCTAAGTTTTTGTTCCTCCTCTTTTTTTAATTTTACTTATTTTTGATGTATATGTTAAATTCTATATATGTAATGTAATTGTAAATGTTTTTGTTTTAGGTTTCACTTTTAGTTAGTTGTTTTCTCATCCTTAACTCTTATTGTAAATTGTAATAATTAAAGAGTTAAGGATATTTATTGTTCTTTTATTTGATATTTTGATGTAATTATTATTAATTATATGAGGAAATTGTAATATTTTAAATAATTTGTATTGTTCTTGATTTTATATTTGTATGATGATTAAATGCTTTTTTTAATATTAATTATGGTTATTATTTATATGTGAAATATGTGAAAATTAATGTTAACAAAAATACATAAAATGTTGTTATTTTAAATTTCTATTATTATGATTTTTGGAGACATGATTGCTGTAAAATTATAAAGTATACATTACAATATCCTAATGAAATATTTTACAAAATTGAAAAAAATAGAGACTATTTCATAAATTTAAAAACTTACTTTAAACAGTACCTAGTATTGACTAGTACTGGTACAATACCGTACCAAAATTAAATACGATGCCGGTACTGGTATGGTATTCATAACATTGGTTTGATTTTTATTTTCAAATACAAATAAAACTTGTTTAATTATTAATGTTTAATATAATTAAACTAAACTAATTAAGTTAATTTTATTTTAATATATTATATAATGTTTATTAATAAATAGTAAAAATAAAATTTTGATATTTTTTAATACAAATAACTAAATGATTAAAAATATTTATAAAATACAAATTTATTTTAATATGCATTTTAATTATTAGAATTATTTTAAAATGTTTAGATTAAAAATATATTTGTTAAATATTTATCAAATTTAACAATATTTTATATCTTAAAAATAACTTAATTTTAAATTAATTATAAAATCAAATAAAAAAATTTAGTAACTAATATTAACTAACTAATTAATTTCCAAAAAGTATTAACTAACTAAATAATATATAATTAGATAATGAAAAATCTGATTATGATAAAAAATGAATACAAAAAATATAGCTTTTATAGTTTTGATAAGTTATAAAAGTATGAAGAAATTAAAATAAAAAACAACATTTAAAAATTTAAATGAAAGTAGAACAAAAAAAACTGAAAAAAGAACCAAGCAAATCTTTAGTAAGACATATGGATATGAGACAACTTAATGAATGAACTATTGGTTTAGATCCACTAGTTTACAAGTATATGTTGATTCATTTTTCTCATCCAAAGTTAAACAAAGTCAATTGATTTATTTATGATTTAAAAATGAATTAAAAAGATTGGTCAATTTAATATATACAATTGAAGGTATTTTATTATCTCTACCATTATTTATGATACTTAGTTACCACTTAATGATTTAAATAAAACAATCGACCCCTCAATCATAACTTCATTAGATTTATCAAACTTTTGTTAATGTGTCTCTAACTTATGCAACATACAACATTTACATGTCATAGTGGATCCATCTTAAATATGACATGTAAAATTATATTAAAATATTGATTTTAAATATTTCATATTATTTATAAAATATAAATATAAATCTAAAATTAAATCTGATCATCACATAATTGGTAAAAATGAGATATTGGAACTCACCTTCAGCACCAAATTCATTTCCCTTAAAATTTGCAAACCTTACTGTCAATTACTTGTCCTTATGGTCATTACCTTTGTACCATTTGTATTGTTGTCAAGTAGGGAGATGTAAATCTGATCTCCTACCTAAGATGTAAATCTCTTCGAGCCTAGAGACGGATTGAAGAGACACTGCACCACCATCATTGTTTTGTAGCATCTTGAGGTTTCCATCCCAATTGAGTAATCATTTGAAGTTTTGAGAAAGGTGGGGAAAGCTTTACCCTAATTACTGATATGTTGTTGCACAACTCCTCCCAATTTTGGTTTCTAAGTTGTCATTTTGGTCTTTTATGTTTGTAATGTTTAACTTTGTTGTTTTATCTCATGAGGGAGAGTCCCTCTCTTTAGCTGTAAACTAAACTTCTTCTCCTTAATGATTGTTGAATTTTTTTTAAAAAAAGTAAGGAGATATGATTTTCCTTAAATGAGGAAATTGATGTGTGTATTATTACCAATACAGTTTTCTCTATCACAAATTGTTACTCTTAACCTAGTACACCTACATAGTAATACAGTGGTAAATAATCAATCCTATGATGAAGCATATAAATTTAGTAAACTCTCATGTTATTACTTAATCAGTTAAATAAAAAGGACATGTTTTTTTATGATGGAAAACTAAATTTAAAACTGAACGTAAACCTAGATCTAAACCTAAGTAGGGTAAATAACCACTAGAGATAGAATAAAACACGTAATCAAGTGAAGAAAGTAGACCCAAAATTTATCTAGATAAGAACTCTCCCTAATATCATCTTAAATATCACGATTCAATTAGCCTAGAATGGATATATTAGTCTAGACTAGTAGGATTTCCTTGAAATTGAAATTGCACTCTCTGGAGTTATATCTATCTACTTTCTTATTGGTTAACTTATATTTCTGCCAAGCTAATACTGCTCTATGAAAGGTTATGTAGGACTCTTTCAAGTACCTATCAACTCTTATTACCTAAGTTATGGTCCACTCACAAGATTGCTCTCTGCATCCATAAGAGAACCTAGATCATATCTAGCTATTAGCATAACTAAATTATATATTAAGATCAATCAAAGATAATTTACATAAATATATTCTATTCATAAATCAAAATAAATCAGTTCATACGAAGAAAAATACTAAATTTCCTCCCATATAGACCTCAAAATAGTTAGTCATTATATTTCAACCAATAAACATAACAATGAAACAAAAAGAAAATAAAAAACATTTATAAAGTTGATCCTGAAATTCCAATGCGAACTCTACATTGTTATGGTGGTTTTTTAATCCTTTTTCCTTGAAAATGATTGTTACATGCTCCTTTAGGTTGTTTTCCTTACCCTTAAAGGATAACCCTAATTTAGAATGATACAATATGGAAAAAGCCCCCTTAATTTGAGTTTCCCATGTCTTGTCATAATCTATCTTACCATTAAAACATGGTCCTGAAGACAATCATGGCTCAAACCATAGATTTCCTAAAAAATCCAAAAACTAAATCATAAAAGTTATAAATCTTTCTCTTATCTTTCTATAGCCACTTAAATCATCTCATTCAGAATTTGGATGAGCAAGTTATGAATAATTTAAGAAGTTATGCTTGAGTTAACTAACAAATCTTTCTAGAATATGTATTAAAGTGTGGATCTCTCTACTTCCTCTAAAGATAAGACATAATCTTTGGCATGTATATGTCTATAAACTGTCGATCTTCCTATTTCTTTTATGACTAACAAATAATTTGTGGCATGATTGTGGTACATGTCATATTGCCACATGAGCTTTCTTCAATGTCACACGGTCTCTCACTAGATTATGTTTTAAGTTATGTCTCTTCTTGCACTTGCTCTATGATAGACATTGATTGATATAAGGGCATAGAATAGGCGTGTCTTCTAAGAATTATGATTTTCTTCATATTTTTACTTACAATTCTCTCCACTTGTTAATAAAACTCATCAAAAGGCAACATCTTCAATAATTACCTAAAACATAATAAAAATCAATTAAAATTAAGGTAAGTTATAGGGAAATATAACAAAAAACCTAGTGGAATATAGATATATTTTACTCTCATAAAAAATCCTAGTTGCTAAAGATGATTAAAACTCAATCATAAAGCTTCTAAATATAGAAATATTATGTGAAACATTAGATGCTTATGATGAGGCTTGTAAAGAGCTCATAAAGATGGATGAGGCTAACGAAGAGGAATCACTATTAGGGGATTATGGGAACAATTATCATATAGGTATGGACCATTTCCTTATATCCTACTAAAGGGTTAAATCAACACGGAAAATTATTATTTTCCCTCTTATATACATTGTTAAGTGAAAAGTTCATAAGAGGAAGATAAGTTTGTCAATTTTAGGGAAAATGACTTTAAAGCTAAAGGTGATTTTTGGTGTTTCTGACAACTTAAGTGATGAATGGTTTTAGTTTTAGTTTTAGTTTTAGTATTAAATTATTTTAAATAATGTAAAATATTTAATATTATTATTTAAATATAATTTTAACATGTTAGGTTTAATATGGGGCCACTATGAGAGGTTAATGTGTCATATTGGATAAGTTAACAATGTAATAATAGAATTTTAATAAAAATCTAACAAATTTAAGGTTAAAAGGTAAATTTGTTCCATTTTTAAATGTTAAGGACTAATTTGGTATCATAGATAATTGTAAGAGCCAAGTTAGACCTTCTTTAAAGGGTAATTTGAACTTTTGGCGAGTACAAGTTAATTCTTGATTTACTTTTGGACTAGACCACTAAATGATTCAAGTTGAATATGATATGATCGTCTAATCTAATTCCACTCTCTTAACAATATAAATAAATAATCAAAATTAAAATTTTAGTGTTAAGACATGAGACTCCCCTGCAACTTAACACCTTCTACAAAAACTTTCTAAACTTTAAAATTATATAAATAACTTATTCTTGTTTTAAATTTTCTGTTAAACTCCCTTTGGTTATGTATTCCTAATGACACCTAAAAGGAGGGTAAATGGGGTAGTAATGAATTTAAGAAAAAAAGTTAACTTAATAAATGCCTTTAATTGACTTCAAATTAAAAGATGAAATGCAATAACAACTTAAATAAAACTATAAGAAAAAGAAGTTGCAAACCGATTTTATAGGTTTGATAAACAAACTTTGCACACAATCACTCTTGAGATGCCATTAATGTCTCCTTTCAACTAGATGAAGAGGAACTTTCTTACAATAATCATTGTTCAACAAAAAGGAATCTTTGTATAATCTTTCTTAAAGGGTGAAGAGGAACCTCAATGCTTCTTGGAACACTCAAATAGTAGGAAACTAAATCCAATTGATCTTTACAACTTAAATAAATCTTACTTGTTCACTTCAATACTCAAGAGCTTTAAATCACTTTACAACTAATGAATGAATGTTTCTATATACTTCAAAGCTCATGTAATTGTGTTATCTTAAAAAAAACGATTGCCTATAAAAGGCAGATGCCCAAAGTAAGTTACAATTTGGTATTGGAAGTGACAATGAGGCAAATTGGTCGAGAAACATTGCTCGATTACATTTGCAACTCGTAGTGACAAATCTTGTAGCTTCTGCTAAAGGATCTTATCTTATCCATTTACTTTTTATCTCCAGGCATTTCCTAATAACAAATCTTTTCACTTGCAAAGAACTTGTTCTTAAAACAAGATTGATTCCTTGGTAGAGGTCTTATCTTCAACAAGACTATAGAGTCCTCTATAGTAGCCATTTTGGCAACTAAGAGAAACACTTATTTGAGCATGAATATTCTTGATCTTGCTACATCGTAATGTATCATTTGACAATGAAATGTTGTACTAAGAATAAGATAAAGCCTTCAAACAAGTCTTGGTAGCATTAATGAGGTTTTCATTATCAAAAGAACCTAGGATACTCTAACATATAACTTTTTTTAGTTTTAAGATTTTGGGATGGCATCTATAAAGCAAATTGGATTATTAAAACTGGGATTGGATTAGAAGGGATATGGTCAGACTAGAGTAAAGAGGATTGGTAGGTTTTAGGGTGTCATGTAGCGTTGTAAGTGAGATGGATCTCATGTTTAGGTTTCAAGGAAACATGTATTAGGTTATTAAGTGAAATTGGGTTAGGTATGTTTAGATGGCCACTAATTTTCTATCTGGTGGACACCTACATATCATAAACAATAAAGAATTCGTTAACCAAATAAACAAATTACTAATGAAAATACCATTTTGAAGTGAATTGTTAAGGTTTGTCACTCAATTGAAAAATTTTAAAGCTTAGATATTGGATTGAAAAAAAACCCTAAAAGGTTGAACACTTTAATATTGGTAATCCCAATATATTTAGGAAGTTGTACCTCTTCAAAAACATCTAAAAATGAGACAAAATATAAGGGCTTGTAATTTGGTATAAAAGTGGCTTTCAAACTCTAAATTAGGTATATAACCATCAGGTCGGACTCGGAATTATAGTCAACTAACTTATGTTACCTATGAGGTAAAATAAAAGATGGAAAAATGCAAAGAAAATATCAAAAAAATGAAAGAGCATATACAGATAAACATTGAGGGAATACCTATGCAAAAAATTACAAAGCATAGCCCTATATGTTATCTAGCCCTATAAATTCCATAAAGGAGAAAAAATGTATTAGTTATATCTAATTCAAAAGTACTACAAGAAAGAAAACTACTAAAGGAGAAAAATAGAGCAAAAAAGATCATAAATAAGCCTAGAGATATTTAATCATAGATGGACAATTGTATTGTAGGTCCTTAACCGTACCATATTTAAGATTCATACTTGAAACCCAAATATAATATATCTTTAAGAAGATTCATAAAGGAATATGTGGAGTTCATCCAGGGGATCATTATCGGTCTATAGAATTTTAAGGCAAGGATATTTTTAGCCTACAATTTATAGGGATGCTTAAGAGTTTCTAAGAAATTGTGACAAGTGCAAAAGGTACTCAAACCTACACCATTTACCTATTGCTGATTATGACATGGAATCATGTTCCATCCCTTTCAATTGATGTGGAATGAATGTTTTTAGACTATCACCCATGATAAAATAACTCAAACTATCCTTAATGTATTAAATTATTTCACAAGATGTGTAAAAGTTGAAACCCTAGCCAATATAACTAAGAAGTTAGTCCAAAGCTTTATAAAGAGAAATATCATAACCAGGTATGGATTCCCGTTAGCAGTAATCACAAATAATGGACCCTATTTCGATAGTGAGGCCTTTAGGTATTTTTACAAAGAATTAAGAGTTAAAAATTGCTTTGCATCTGTTACAAACCTATATGCTAATGGGCTAGTACAATTTCTCAAATAGGACTGTATTACAAGGCTTAAAAGTGAAGGATAAGGATATATAAAGGCACTTAGATTGAAGATTCTACAAGATAGTTTAGACATAACAAATAACATCTAGAATGCCCATAGGAGAAACACTCTTATGCTTGAATTTAGTGTTAAAGCCTTAATTCCTTTATAGTTAAAATTATCAAGTCTTATGGTATTGCACAACTCTTTGGCTAATGATGATCAATTTTGGAAAGAACTTGAATTAATTAAAGAGTGCAAGAATGAAGCATATTAATAAAGGGTTAGATAACTACATACTCGTAAGATAAAAATTAACACCTCCACTGTAAGGACTTTGTTTTTAAAGAACTTAGAATTCTTAGGAAGGAAATTTTTTGAAGCAATCTATTCCCAAACTAGTCAAGACTATACCACATCAATGATATTATCGTAATTAAAGTTACAAAATCGAAAGGCTTAACAAATTGAAGTTGTCTTGCATTTACAATGGAACCCACATGAGGACGTGTTACCAATAGGCTAATTTATAAAAATCTCATATGTATATGTACGTCATTTTAATCCCTTAGCTTAAAACAAAAACATGTAAGTTTGAAGGCCTCAAGTCTAGGAGAAGTCATCTTAGCTCCTTAGCTCAAAATAAAAACCTACAGTCTTGAAAGCCTTTAAGTTAGGAGAAGTCATTTTAGCTTTCTGAATTAAAAAGAAAATTTTACCAAGTTAAATAATTAGTAAATCACTAAACCCGTTATCATCAGGCTCAAAGCTTGATGAAAAAAAATAAAGGCATAAAGCTAGACTCCAAAAGCCTATTATTGACAAACTAAAATTTAAAATTTTGCTAAAGTAATACAACTAGAATCTATAACCTTATATCAACATATCAATAATTCATATTTTAGTTAAAGTCATCAGAGTAAGACTCCACAATCATGTTATTGACAAATTAAAATTTTGTTAAAGAAATGAAACTAGATTCCGTAACCCACTTATTGACAAGTTAAATTTTAAATTTTAACCCTATCATATTCGTTTTGTTCAAAATTGAATAAGGTGTTGGAGCTAGACTCCACATGCCTACTAGGGATGGAAATGGGTCGAGTTGGGCCAAGTTTATCACCAATCTGACTCCTTGACCTTCTTAGGGTTTAACCTGATCCTAACTCGAAGCTCAATCAAGCTTAGTTTACACCATTCGATAGGCTTCGAGTAACTCAAGCTCTTCTAAAGCCTAAAGGCTCTAACCCATCTACACTCTAACTTAAAATTAACCTGACCCATAAATCTATGATCCCCTCATCTCTAATATGAGTTTGAAGTTGTTTCCAAATCTCACCATTGATAATATTGCATGTATAAAAGCCTATTTGGAAGATTTAAGATCTTGTGTCTTCTCATCATACATGCAAACATATAAACAAGTATTACCATACATATAACCTAATAGAAATCAATTTTAAAGACTAAAGGTCAACAATTGAATAAGAAAAAGTACTTTCCTCTATCAAATTTTGGAGACATAAGAAAAGAACTTTGTCTAGAAATAAAAAAGATACAATGACAAGTTGAAATCATTACGTATTATGCTCGAGTGCATAGACTATTTGTGCATCACAACATAGCTACTTCTACACCAATTCAAGTTAAATTGAAATCTTAAAAATAGAGAATTATGAACTATGAACTATGAACTATTATACGCGACACTAAAGAAGAAAAAGAAACTAAAGGGGAGGTAATACGGTTTTCTTTTTTTAATAGTCAGGCTTAAGGATGTAAAATCAAAGACTAAGCTCAAGATTAGCTTGAAGGCCCAAAATTAAAAAAAAAAAAAGAATCCTAAACCTAGCTAAAAATTGATGGACTTGAGTTGAGTTGGTTCATTTAAGTCAAACTAAGCTAGGATGTGAGCTTTTCACCAACCTTAATACTTACCACATTCATTTCAAACAAAATATACTAAGACAATAAAGGTAGACCCTACATGCCTGTCATATTTGTCATTCATTCGAAATTGATAATTATTAGAGCTAGACCCTAAAGGCCTTAAAGGTAATCTTGAATATACTTAAGTTATAGAAAAAAAAAACAAGTTTGTAAATATAAACTAAATATAATTTTCATAAACAAAACTTAAAGGGCTCAAAATACCCATAACATAAATACATCTACGTCCTTGCATACAAGGAAAAATAATAAAAGATAACTAAAGTCTAGACAAAGAGGGTTACGTTACTAGGAAAGTAGGGCTAGCATCCTTAAGGTTAGGAGATCCTCCACCAATAGAGTTAGTGACCTCAACTTCACCATTAACCCTATAGAGCTTATTAGTTTCCTCATTTTGATTGGGCTCAACAATATTTGAGTTTGGATATTGTTACACAATACTTTTTTACAGACCTTTATCCCATCATACTAACACTAATGAGATTATCATCTCTAATTCTTGAAATACTTATAATTGCAATAAAGATTGATGACATGTAAATATAAAATGTTAACATGATACGTATTGTTTTTCAGGTCTTGATAGCAATATTACAGGAGGCAATCTAGAGGACCAATAACTAGATGACCAAAAATAAAAGAGACATCTTTATATTTATTTACATATTATCACCTTCCCTTTACATTTAATATGTTTCTTAAATTGATAATAAGTAAATTGTATTTAGCAAACTAGAATTCACAATGAAGCTTTAATTAATGAAAATGTATACTTAGTAAAAAATGTATAGATGTGAGTTTAATATATACTTTCCTACCTATTTTTATTGTTTACATTAAACTAGTCCATAAAAAGCAAGGTAACAAATTCATAGGTTGGTAACTCCACACATGCAAATAAAAGGAAATATGAATATATTAATCTTAGATCTCTTAAATTATCCTTTGAACCAAGAAGTAAAAGGTTTAAAGGAAAATCTAGCATTAGTTCAAGATAATTACAAACTATAAAAACAAAGAGGAGAGCAGCAATAGATCACAATGGCAATATGGACAGTGGGTTTCAGACTAATAGATAGAAACAAAACACTCAACCATAATGACATTGTTACCAGCATTTATGAACATTTGACTGTAATATAATATCCTTTGAATATATTTATATTGGCATAATTTTTAATATAATGTGATGAAAATTATGTTATTTTGTATATTTTTGAATATTTTGAAAAAAATCCTTTTAATGACCCTATACTTTGGTGTTTAGAATAGTTAACCCCTTGCACTTTTTTTTACAAAATCGGACCTTGAACTTTTTAAAAATCACCATGAACGTTTTGATGTCGAGATTGAGCTACATATGCCAATTTTAAATAATAAATCGAAAAATCAATTTATTAGGTAAAAATATGAAATAGTCTTTAACATATTTATCCATTATTCTCTTACATTTACCTAACCCACTAAAATGCAAACATAATCTCTAAAAACTAAGAATCCTAAATCCTAAGTTCTCAACCTACAATCATTTTGATGTTAAACTCACAACCACAACCACAACCAATATCTAGTCTTCTGTTCTCCCTTATTAGTATTTCTCATATATCGGGTCATAAGAAATGATATTCGTGGCTATAGCATATTGCTATTTGAGATATTATAATTGAACAAGGGATTTAATCTCCATTCATTGAATGTTGATAATGTATATATGAGAATAATACAAAAACGATATTATATAAGAGGGGTGCAACGGGAGAGGGCTCTTCTCTGAATGAGATGTGAACTAGTTGTTTATATTTTATATAGCATTAAAAATAAGCTTTATTGGTGTTTAAATTTTTGTTTTGAGGTCAGTGCACGACTCACGTATGTTTCACTAGTATCATTAATTCACCAAAAAGTCAGGGAAGAAAAAACTAGGTGCATACTAACAGAGAAAAGAAGAAGAATCAACAAACACCCTAAAAATGAAGTTAACTTTTCTGGAGATTATTGTTAAAAAACCAAAATCATTAAATCAATTACGTGATAGGGAACATAGATACTTACTTGTTGAAGACATGATCAACAAATGATGAAAGCATCGCGCAAGCGTTTGGTGACGGCAAGGACTTCCACAGAAAACCCACTCTCTTTAGAAAATACAGTTCTCAATGGGACCAACTATAAAGAGACCATACATATGTATATATAAGGAGTGTTACGGGACCTAGCCCTAGATATTAACCCTAGGCCTACACATCATGGGTCTTAGGGTTAGACCTATACCATTAATCACACTAACAATATAAAGTGCTTAAGTCCAATAGGTATCAAAATAATAGTGGACCATAGGCATCTCAATAGGGTTCATATCATTATCTTGTTTTTAATAAAACCAAAAATAAAATTGATCGTAGCCCA
>JANPWU010951134.1:0-13059 GCA_024707465.1 Erythroxylum daphnites
AGAAGCAGTGCAAAACACAGAAAATTTGCAAAACACAGAAGAAGCGCAAAACACGGAAGAAGCGCAAAACACAGAAGATGCGCAAAACACAGAAGGCTGGAAAAACATAGAAGATGCGCAAAACACAGAGAATGTGCAAAGTACAGAAGAAGCGCAAAACACAGAAGATGAGCAAAACATTGAAGATGCTCAAAACGCCGAAGATGAGCAAAACAGAGAAGATGCGTAAAACGCAGAAGATGCGCAAAACACATAAGATGCGCAAAACACAGAAGATGCGCAAAACACAGAAGATGCGCAAAACACAGAACATGCGTAAAACACAGAAAAAGTGCAAAACACAGAAGATGCGAAAAATACAGAAGAAACGCAAAACACAGAAGATGTCGAAAACACAGAAGACTCCAAAAGCACCGAAGATGCCAAAGACATAGAAGAAGCGGAAAACAAAGAAGAAGCGCAAGAAAACACAGAAGAACCGGAAAACACAGAAGAAGCACAAAACACATAAGTTGCACAAAACACCGAAGTTGCCCAAAACACCGAAGATGCGCAAAACACTAAAGAAGCGCAAAACACTGAAGATAGCCAAAACACAGAAGATGCCAGAAACACCGAAGATGCGCAAAACAGAAGAGAAGCGCAAAACACAGAAGATGCGCAAAACACAGAAGAAGCGAAAAACACAGAAGAAGCGCAAAACACGAAAGAAGCGCAAAACATAGAAGATGCGCAAAACACCGAAGAAACCTAAAACACAGAAGATAAGCAAAACACAGAAGATAAGCAAAACATAGAAGAAGCGCAAAACATATAAGAAATGCAAAACACTAAAGATGCGCAAAACACAGAAGATGCACAAAATACGGAAGAAGCGCAAAACACGAAAGAAGCTGAAAACACGGAAGAAGGTCAAAACATCAAAAATGTGCAAAACACTGAGGAAGCGCAAAACACTGAAGATTTGCAAAACACAAAAGAAGCGCAAAACACAGAAGATGCGCAAAACACAGAAGATGAGCAATACACAAAAGATGCGCAAAACACATAAGAAATGCAAAACACAGAAGATGCGCAAAACACAAAAAGATGCCCAAAACACGGAAGAAGCGCAAAACACGGAGGAAGCGCAAAATATAGACGAAGCGCAAAAGATCGAAGATGCGCAAAAGACGGAAGATGCGGAAAAAATGGAAGAAGCGCAAAACACGGAAGAGACGCAAAACACAGAAGGTTGACAAAACACAGAAGATGCGCAAAACACGGAAGATTTGCAAAACACAGAAGATGCGCAAAACACAGAAGAAGTGCAAAACAAAAAAGATGAGCAAAGCACAATAAGATACGCAAAATACAGAAGAAGCCCAAAACACTGAAGATGCGGAAAACATTGAAGAAGCGCAAAACACTGAAGATGCGCAAAACACTGAAGAAGCGCAAAATACAGAAGATACGCAAAACACAAAAAGAAGAGCAAAACACACAAGAAGCCTAAAATACAGAAGAAGCCCAAAACACAGAAGACGCGTAAAACACCAAAGATGCGCAAAACACAGAAAAAGTACAAAACACAGAAGATGCGCAAAACACAGAAGATGCCCAAAACACAAAAGATGCGCAAAACACCGAAGAAGCGCAAAACACAGAAGATGCGCAAAACATCGAAGATGCGCAAAACACAGAAGATGCGCAAAACAAAGAAGAAGGGCAAGACACAAAGGAAGCGCAAAACACAGATGAAGCTCAAAACATAGAAGTTGCGCGAAACACCGAAGAAGCGCAAAACACAGAAGAAGCGCAAAACACAGAAGATGTGCAAAACAAGGAAGATGCGCAAAACATATAGGAAATGCAAAACACAGAAGATGAGCAAAACGCAAAAAGATGAGCAAAACACAGAAGATGCCCAAAATACAGAATATGTGCAAAACAGATAAGAAATGCAAAACACTGAAGATGCCCAAAACACAAAAGAAGTGCAAAACACGAAAGAAGTTCAAAACAGTAAAGAAGCGTAAAACACAGAATATGTACAAAACACGGAAAAAGTGCAAAACACAGAAGATACGCAAGACACAGAAGGCTAGCAAAACACAGAAAATGCGCGGAACACGGAAGATTCGCAAAACACAGAAGATGCGCAAAACACAGAAGAAGCCCGAAGCTCAGAGGAAGCCCAAAACACAAAAGATGCGCAAAACGCAGAAGATGCGCGAAACACAGAAGAAGCGCAAAACATAGAAGAATCGCAAAACACTGAAGAGGCGCAAAACACAGAAGATGCAAAAAACACAAAAGAAGCGCAAAACACAGAAGACAGGCAAAACACATAAGATGTGGAAAACATCAAAAATGCGAAAAACACAGAATAAGTACAAAACACAGAAGATTTGCAAAACACAGAAGAAGCGCAAAACAAAGAAGATGCGCAAAACACGGAAGAAGCGCAAAACATTGAGGATGCGCAAAACACAGAAGGCTGGAAAAACATAGAAGATGCGCAAAACACTGAAGAAACCCAAAACACAGAAGATAAGCAAAACACAGAAGATAAACAAAACATAGAAGAAGCGCAAAACATATAAGAAATGCAAAACACTGAAGATGCGCAAAACACAGAAGATGCACAAAATACGGAAGAAGCGCAAAACACGGAAGAAGCGTAAAACACGAAAGAAGCTCAAAACACGGAAGAAGGGCAAAACATCGAAAATGCGCAAAACACTGAGGAAGCGCAAAACACAGAAGATTAGCGAAACACAAAAGAAGCGCAAAACACAGAAGATGCGCAAAACACAGAAGAAGAGCAAAACACAGAAGATGAGCAATACACAAAAGATGCGCAAAACACATAAGAAATGCAAAACACAGAAGATGCGCAAAACACAAAAAGATGCCCAAAACAAGGAAGAAGCGCATAACACAGAGGAAGAGAAAAATACGGACGAAGCGCAAAACAGCAAAGATGCGCAAAACACGGAAGAAGCGCAAAACACAGAAGGTTGGCAAAACACAGAAGATGGGCAAAACACGGAAGATGTGCAAAACACAAAAGATGCACAAAATGCAGAAGAAGCGCAAAACACAGAAGAAGCGCAAAACAAAAAAGATGCGCAAAACACAGAAAAAGCCCAAAATAGAGAAGAAGCCAGAAACACAGAAGATGCACAAAACAACGAAGATGCGCAAAACACAGAAGAAGTGCAAAACACAGAAGAAGCGCAAAACGCAGAAGAAGCGCAAATCACAGAAGAAGCGCAAAACACTGAAGATGCGCAAAACACTGAAGAAGCGCAAAACACAAAAGATGCGAAAAAGACAGAAGAAGCGCAGAAGACGGAAGAAGCGCAAAACACAGAAGATGAGGAAAACACAGAAAATGCGGAAAACACAGAAGATGCTGAAAACACAAAAGATGCCAAAAGCACCGAAGATGCCAAAGACATAGAAGAAGCGAAAAACGTAGAAGAAGCAAAAAACAGAAGAACCAGAAAACGCAGAAGATGCGCAAAACACCAAAAATGTCCAAAACAAAACACAGAAGAAGCGCAAAACACAGAAGAAGCCTAAAACACAAAAAATTCCCAAAACACAGAAGATGCGGAAAACACCGACGATGCGCAAAACACAAAAGAAGCGCAAAACACAAAAGATGCGCAAAACACAGAAGAAGCCCAAAACATCTGAAGAAGCGCAAAACACAGAAGATAAGGAAAACACAGAAGATGCGAAAAATACAGAATATGCGTAAAACACCGAAGATGCGCAAAACACAGAAGAAGTGCAAAGCAAAGAAGATGCGCAAAACACAGAAGAAGCGAAAAACGCAGAAGAAGCGAAAAACAGAAGAACCAGAAAACACAGAAGATGCGCAAAACACAGAAGAAGCCCAAAACACAGAAGAAGCGCAAAACACAGAAGATGAGGAAAACACAGAAGATGGGAAAAACACAGAAGACGCGTAAAACACCGAAGATGCGCAAAACACAGAAGAATTGCAAAACACCGAAGATGCCAAAGACATAGAAGAAGCGAAAAACGCAGAAGAAGTGAAAAACAGAAGAACCGAAAAACACAGAAGATGCGCAAAACACCGAAGATGTCCAAAACACCGAAGATGCGTAAAACATTGAAGAAGCGCAAAACACAGAAGAAGCGCAAAACGCAGAAGTTGCCCAAAACATAGAAGATGCCAAGAACACCAAAGATCCGCAAAACACAAAAGAAGCGCAAAACACAGAAGATTCGCAAAACACAGAAGAAGCGCAAAACATATAAGAAATGCAATGCACTAAAGATGCGAAAAACACAAAAGATGTGCAAAACACAAAAAGATGCCCAAAACACAAAAGAAACACAAAACACGGAAGAAGAGCAAAACACGGAAGAAGCGCAAAACACAATAGAAGCGCAAAACACAGAAGAAGCCCAAAACACAGAAGAAGGGCAAAACCCAGAAGAAGCGTAAAACACGGAAGATGCGCAAAACACAGAAGATGCGCAAAACACAGAAGATGCGCAAAACACACAAGATGCGCAAAACACAGAAGAAGCGCAATGCACAGAAGAAGCGCAAAACACGGAAGATGCGCAAACCACAGAAGGCGCAAAACACGGAAGAAGCGCAAAACACAGAAGAAGCGCAAAACACAGAAGAAGCGCAAAACACATAAGAAGGGAAAAACACAGAATTATTACAAAACACAGAAGAAGCGCAAAACACAGAAGTTGCGTAAAACACCGAAGAAGCGCAAAACACAAAAGAAGCACAAAACACAGAAGATACGCAAAACACTGAAGAAGCGTAACACACAAAAGACAGGCAAAACACAAAAGATGCGCAAAACACAGAAGAAGCACAAAACACAGAAGAAGATGCGCAAAAAAAAGAAGAAGGGCAAAACAAAGAAGAAGATGCGCAAAAAAAAGAAGAAGGGCAAAACACAGAAGAAGCGCAAAACACAGAAGAAGCACAAAACACATAAGTTGCGTGAAACACCGAAGATGCGCAAAACACAGAAGAAGCGTTAAACACAAAAGATGCGCAAAACATTGAAGATGCGCAAAACGCCGAGGATGCACAAAACAGAGAAGATGCGCAAAACACAGAAGATGCGCAAAACACTGAATAAGCGCCAAACACTGAAGAAGCGCAAAACACAGAAGACAGGCAAAACATAGAAGATGCGCAAAACACAGAAGAAGCCCAAAAAACAGAAGAAGCGCAAAACACAGAAGATGCGAAAAACACAAAAGATGCGGAAAACACAGAAGAAGCGTAAAACACAGAAGATGCCGAAAATATAGAAGACTCCAAATGCACCGAAGATGCCAAAGACATAGAAGAAGCGGAAAACACAGAAGAAGCGTAAAATAGAGAAGAATCTAAGAAAACACAGAAGAACTGGAAAACACAGAAGAAGCACAAAACATATAAGTTGCGCAAAACACCAAAGATGCCCAAAACACCGAAGATGCGCAAAACACTGAAGAATCGCAAAACACAGAAGATGGCCAAAACACAGACGATGCCAAAAACACCGAAGATGCGCAAAACAGAAGAGAATCGCAAAACACAGAAGAAGCGCAAAACACGAAAAAAGCGCAAAACACAGAAGATGCGCAAAACACAGAAGATGCCGAAAAAATAGAAGACGCCAAAAGCACCGAAGATACCAAAGACATAGAAGAAGCGGAAAACATAGAAGAAGCGGAAAACACAGAAGAAGTGCAAGAAAATACAGAAGAACCGGAAAACACAGAAGAATCGCAAAACACAGAAGATGACCAAAACACAGAAGATGCCCAAAACATCGAAGATGCGCAAAACAGAAGAGAAGCCCAAAACGCAGAAGATGCGCATAACCCAGAAGAAGCACAAAACACAGAAGATGAGCAATACACAAAAGATGCGCAAAACATATAAGAAATGCAAAACACATAAGATGCGCAAAACACAAAAAGATGCCCAAAACACGGAAGAAGCAAAAAACACGAAAGAAGCGCAAAATAGGGACGAAGCGCAAAACACCGAAGATGCGCAAAACACGGAAGAAGAGCAAAACACAGAAGATGCGCAAAACACTGAAGATGCGCAAAACACTGAAGAAGCGCAAAACACAGAAGAAGCGCAAAACACAACAAGATGCGCAAAATACAGAAAAAGCCCAAAACACAGAAGAAGCCCGAAACACAGAAGATGCGCAAAATACCGAAGATGCGAAAAACACAGAAGAAGCGCAAAACACAGAAGAAGCGCAAAACACTGAAGATTCGCAAAACATATAGGAAATGCAAAACAAAGAAGATGAGCAAAACTGAAAATGATGGACAAAACACAAAAGATGCCCAAAACACAGATAAAAAATGCAAAACACCGAAGAAGTGCAAAACATAGAAGAAGCGCAAAATACAGAAGAAGAGCAAAACACAGAAGATGCGCAAAACACGGAAGATGCGCAAAACATATAGGAAATGCAACACACAGAAAATGAGCAAAACGTAAAAAGATGCGCAAAACATAAAAGATGCCCAAAACACAGATAAGATATGCAAAACACCAAAGAAGTGCAAAACACAGAAGAAGCGCAAAACACAGAAGATGCGAAAAACACAGAAGATGCGCAAAACACCGAAGAAGCGCAAAACACAGAAGATGCGAAAAACACCGAAGATGCGCAAAACACAGAAGATACGCAAAACATAGAAGATGCTCAAAACAAAGAAGAAGGGAAAAACACAGAAGAAGCACAAATCACAGAAGAAGCACAAAACATAGAAGTTGCGCGAAACACCGAATAAGCGCAAAATATAGAAGAAGCGCAAAACACGGAAGATGCGCAAAACATATAGGAAATGCAAAACACAGAAGATGAGCAAAACGCAAAAAGAAGCCCAAAACATTGAAGACAGGCAAAACACAGAAGATGCGCAAAACACAGAAGATTCGCAAAACACAGAAGAAGCGAAAAATACAGAAGATGTTCAAAACATAGAAGATGCGCAAAACACAGAAAAAGCCCAAAACACAGAAGAAGCGCAAAACACAGAAGATGCCGAAAACACAGAAGACGCCAAAAGCACCGAAGATGCCAAAGACATAGAAGAAGCGGAAAACACAGAAGAAGCGCAAAACATAGAAGAAGCGCAAGAAAACACAGTAGAACCGGAAAACAAAGAAGAAGAACAAAACACATATGTTTCGCAAAACAACGAAGATGCCCAAAACACCGAAGATGCGCAAAACACAGAAGAAGTGCAAAACACAGAAGATGGCCAAAACACAGAAGATGCCAAAAACACCGAAGATGCGTAAAACAGAAGAGAAGCCCAAAACACAGAAGATGCGCATAACATAGAAGAAGCGCAAAACATAGAAGATAAGCAATACACAAAAGATGCGAAAAACATATAAGAAATGCAAAACACAGAAGATGCGCAAAACACAAAAAGATGCCCAAAACACGAAAGAAGTGCAAAACACGGAGGAAGCGCAAAATACGGATGAAGAGCAAAACACTGAAAATGCGGAAAACACTGAAGATGCGCAAAACATTGAAGATGTGCAAAACACTGAAGATGCGCAAAACACGAAAGAAACACGAAACACAGAAGGTTGGCAAAACACAAAAGATGCACAAAACATAGAAGATGTGCAAAACACAGAAGATGCGCAAAATGCAGAAGAAGCGCAAAACAAAAAAGATGAGCAAAGCACAACAAGATACACAAAATATAGAAGAAGCCCAAAACACAGAAGAAGCCCAAAACACAGAAGAAGCGCAAAACACTGAAGATGCGTAAACCAAGAAGCGCAAAATACAGAAGATACGTAAAACACAAAAAGAAGCGCAAAACACAGAAGAAGCCTAAAATACAGAAGAAGCCCAAAACACAGAAGACGCGTAAAACACCAAAGATGCGCAAAACACAGAAGAAGCCCAAAACACAAAAGATGCGCAAAACACTGAAGAAGCGCAAAACACCGAAGATGCACAAAACACAGAAGAAGCGCAAAAAACAGAAGATGCGCAAAACAAAGCAGAAGGGCAAGACACAGAAGAAACGCAAAATACAGATGAACCGCAAAACATAGAAGTTGCGCGAAACACCGAAGAAGCGCAAAACACAGAAGAAGCGTAATACACAGAAGATGTGCAAAACACGGAAGATGCGCAAAACATATAGGAAATGCAAAACACAGAAGATGAGCAAAACGCAAAAAGATGCGCAAAACACAGAAGATACCCAAAACACAGAAGAAGTGCAAAACAGATAAGAAATGCAAAACAATGAAGATGCCCAAAACACAAAAGAAGCGCAAAACGCGGAAATAGCACAAAACACGGAAGAAGTTCAAAACACTAAAGAAGCGCAAAACACAGAAGATGTGTAAAACACGAAAAAAGCGCAAAACACAGAAGATGCGCAAGACACAGAAGGCCGGCAAAACACAGAAAATGCGCAAAATACGGAAGATGCGCAAAACATAGAAGATGCGCAAAACTCAGAAGAAGAGCAAAATACAGAAGAAGCGCAAAACACAAAAGATGCGCAAAACACAGAAGAAGCCCGAAGCACAGAGGAAGCCCAAAACACAGAAGATGCGCAAAACACTGAAGAAGCGCAAAACACAGAAGATGGCCAAAACACAGAAGATGCCAGAAACACCGAAGATGCGCAAAACAGAAAAGAAGCACAAAACACAGAAGAAGCCCGAAGCACAGAGGAATCCCAAAACACAGAAGAAGCGCAAAACGAAGAAGATGCGCGAAACACAGAAGAAGCGCAAAACATAAAAGAATCGCAAAACACAGAAGATGCAAAAAACACAAAAGGCTGGAAAAACATAGAAGATGCGCAAAACACGTAAGATGCACAAAACACAGAGAATGTTCAAAGTACAAAAGAAGCACAAAATACAGAAGAAGCGCAAAACACAGAAGATGAGCAAAACATTGAAGATGCTCAAAACGCCGAAGATGCGCAAAACACAAAAAAAGCGCAAAACACAGAAGACTGGCAAAACACATAAGATGCGCAAAACATCGAAAATGCGCAAAACACAGAAGAAGTGCAAAACAACGCAAAACACGGAAGAAGCGAAAAACATAGAAGATGCGCAAAACACGTAAGATGCGTAAAACAAAGAGGATGGGCAAAACACAGAAGAAGCACAAAATACAGAAGAAGCGCAAAACACAAAAGATGCGCAAAACATTGAAGATACGCAAAACGCCAAGGATGCGCAAAACAGAGAAGATGCGCAAAACGCAGAAGATGCGCAAAACACATAAGATGCTCAAAACCCTGAAGATGCGCAAAACACAGAAGACAGGCAAAACACAGAAGATGCGCAAAACACAGAAGAAGCCCAAAACACAGAAGAAGTGAAAAACACAAAAGTTGCGGAAAATACAGAAGATGCGAAAAACACAGAAGAAACGCAAAACACAGAAGATGTCAAAAACACAGAAGACGCCAAAAGCACCGAAGATGCCAAAGACATAGAAGAAGCGGAAAACACAGAAGAAGCGCAAGAAAACACAGAAGAACCGAAAAACACAGAAGAAGCACAAAACACATAAGTTGCGCAAAACACCGAAGATGCCCAAAACACCGAAAAAGCGCAAAACACTGAAGATAGCCAAAACACAGAAGATGCCAGAAACACAGAAGATGCGCAAAACAGAAGAGAAGCGCAAAACAGAAGAGAAGCGCAAAACACAGAATAAGCGAAAAACACGAAAGAAGCGCAAAACACAGAAGATGCGCAAAACACCGAAGAAACCCAAAACACAGAAGATAAGCAAAACACAGAAGAAGCGCAAAACATATAAGAAATGCAAAACACTAAAGATGCGCAAAACACAAAAGATGCACAAAATACGGAAGAAGCCCAAAACACGGAAGAAGCTTAAAACACGAAAGAAGCTCAAAACACGGAAGAAGCGCAAAACATTGAAAATGCGCAAAACACTGACAAAGCGCAAAACACAGAAGATTCGCAAAACACAAAAGAAGCGCAAAAGACAGAAGATGCGCAAAACACGGAAGAAGCGTAAAACACAGAAGATGAGCAATACACAAAAGATGCGCAAAACACATAAGAAATGCAAAACACAGAAGATGCGCAAAACAAGGAAGAAGCGCAAAACACGGAGGAAGCGCAAAATACGAACGAAGCGCAAAATACCGAAGATGCGCAAAACACGGAAGATGCTGAAAACACAGAAGAAGCGCAAAACACTGAAGATGCAGAAAACATTGAAGATGCGCAAAACACTGAAGATGCGCAAAACACTAAAGATGCGCAAAACACAGAAGATGTGCAAAACACGGAAGAGACGCAAAACACAGAAGGTTGGCAAAACACAGAAGATGCGCAAAACATTGAAGATGTGCAAAACACAGAAGATGCGCAAAATGCAGAAGAAGCGCAAAACACAGAAGAAGCGCAAAACAAAAAAGATGAGCAAAGCACAACAAGATACGCAAAATACAGAAGAAACCCAAAACACAGAAGAAGTCTGAAACACAGAAGAAGCGCAAAACACTGAAGATGCGCAAAACACTGAAGAAGCGCAAAATACAGAAGATACGCAAAACACAAAAAGAAGCGCAAAACACAGAAGAAGCCTAAAATACAGAAGAAGCCCAAAACACACAAGATACGCAAAACACAGAAGAAGCGCAAAGCATAGAAGAAGCGCAAAACACAGAAGATGAGCAAAACACAGAAGATGCCCAAAACACAAAAGATGCGCAAAACACCGAAGAAGCGCAAAATACAGAAGATGAGCAAAACACAGAAGATGCGCAAAACGCCGAAGATGCGCAAAACACAGAGGAAGCGCAAAACATAGATGAAGCGCAAAACATAGAAGTTGCGCGAAACACAGAAGATGCGCAAAACAAAGAAGAAGGGCAAGACACAGAGAAAGCGCAAAACACAGATAAAGCGCAAAACATAGAAGTTGCGCGAAACACCGAAGATACGCAAAACACAGAAGATGCGCAAAACACAGAGGAAGCGCAAAACACAGAAGATGCGTAAAACACAGAATATGCGCAAAACACAGAAGATGCGCAAAATAAAGAAGAAGGGCAAGACACAAAGGAAGCGCAAAACACAGATGAAGCGCAAAACATAGAAGTTCCGCGAAACACCGAAGAAGCGCAAAACACAGAAGATGCGTAAAAAGATGAGCAAAACACAGAAGATGCCCAAAACACAGAATAAGTGCAAAATAGATAAGAAATGCAAAAAACTGAAGATGCCCAAAACACAAAAGAATCGCAAAACGTGGAAGAAGCGCAAAACACGGAAGAAGTTCAAAACACTAAAGAAGCGCAAAACACAGAAGATGTGCAAAACACGGAAAAAGCGGAAAACACAGAAGATACGCAAGACACAGAAGGCTGGCAAAACACAGAAAATGCGCGAAACACTGAAGATGCGCAAAACACAGAAGATGCGCAAAACACAGAAGAAGAGCAAAATACAGAAGAAGCGCAAAACATATAAGAAGCCCGAAGCACAGAGGAAGCCCAAAACACAGAAGATGCGCAAAACGCAGAAGATGCGCGAAACGCAGAAGAAGCGCAAAACATAGAAGAAGCGCAAAACACTGAAGAAGCGCAAAACACAAAAGATGCAAAAAAACATAAAAGATGCGCAAAACACAGAAGACAGGCAAAACACATAAGATACAGAAAACATCGAAAATGCACAAAACACAGAAGAAGTGCAAAACACAGAAGATTCGCAAAACACAGAAGAAGCGCAAAACAAAGAAGATGCGCAAAACATGGAAGAAGCGCAAAACACAGAAGATGCGCAAAACACAGAAGGTTGGAAAAACATAGAAGATGCGCAAAACTCGTAAGATGCGCAAAACACAGAGGATGTGCAAAACACAGAAGAGGCACAAAATACAGAAGAAGCGCAAAACACAAAAGATGCGCAAAACATTGAAGATGCACAAAACGCCGAGGATGCGCAAAACACATAAGATGCGCAAAACACTGAAGAAGCGCAAAACACAGAAGACAGGTAAAACACAGAAAATGAGCAAAACACAGAAGATGCGCAAAACACAAAAGAAGCGAAAAACACAAAAGATGTGCAAAACACAGAAGATGCGCAAAACACAGAAGAAGCCCAAAACACAGAAGAATTGCAAAACACAGAAGATGCGGAAAACACAGAAGATGCGAAAAACACAGAAGAAACGCAAAACACAGAAGACGCCAAAAGCACCGAAGATGCCAAAGACATAGAAGAAGCGGAAAACATAGAAGAAGCGCAAGAAAACACAGAAGAACAGGAAAACACAGAAGAAGCACAAAACACATAAGTTGTGCAAAACACCGAAGATGCCCAAAACACCGAAGATGCGCAAAACACTGAAGAAGCGCAAAACACTGAAGATAGCCAAAACACAAAAGATGCCAGAAACACCGAAGATGCGCAAAACAGAAGAGAAGCGCAAAACACAGAAGAACCAAAAAACACAGAAGAAGCGCAAAACACAGAAGATGCGCAAAACACCGAAGAAACCCAAAACACAGAAGATAAGCAAAACACAGAAGAAGCGCAAAACATATAAGAAATGCAAAACACTGAAGATGCGCAAAACACAGAAGATTCACAAAATACGGAAGAAGCGCAAAACATTAAAGAAGCTCAAAACACGGAAGAAGCGCAAAACATCGAAAATGCGCAAAACATCGAAAATGCGCAAAACACTGAGGAAGCGCAAAAGACAGAAGATTCGCAAAACACAAAGAAGCGTAATACACAAAAGATGCGCAAAACACGGAAGAAATGCAAAACACAGAAGATGTGCAAAACACAAAAAGATGGCCAAAACAAGGAAGAAGCGCAAAACACGAAGGAAGCGCAAAATACGGAAGAAGCGCAAAACACCGAAGATGCGCAAAATACGGAAGAAGCTCAAAACACAGAAATGCGCAAAACACTAAAGATGCGCAAAACACAGAAGAAACGCAAAACACTAAAGATGTGCAAAACACGGAAGAAGCGCAAAACACAGA
>JANPWU010952162.1:0-13057 GCA_024707465.1 Erythroxylum daphnites
CTATTCACACTTAGTTTTGAACTGTGATAGCCAAAACTCATTTTCAAGAGAATTTTATCGCTTGTTTTAGTATTTTCATTTTCTATTTCCAAAAACCCAAAAATACTTTTTACATGTTTTTTGTGTTGCATTTTAGTTCTTTAGTATTTAAGAAAAAAATCAAACCCCCCCCCTTCCTTGCTAATTTCACTTGCATTGAATGACATATAGGCTAGCTTAGGTCCACTTCATTAGGTTCCGATCAAGATAGACTACCCGAGGCTGCATCCTATACTGTAATCCTTGGTATAAATTATTTTTGACTGGTTTCAAAGGATCGATCTAAGGATCGAACGACGAGCCGCGATCATAGATATACATGGAAGAGAAAATTATATCGCTCATAATAAAGGTAGGATTAAGTGCAATCCTTTGGGCTCCAAATAGCTCACTTAGTGATGTTTACTCATTCAATAGCATGCTCATTTAATCAATTTAACATTATATCTTCCTATTGTGATGAGGTATGTAGTCCATTTAATCATATTATGCATCTTATTTACAATCAATTTTATCCATAATGCAATTAACTCATTACATTGGATTATAATGACAATTAGATCGTGAAAGATATATAAATATGCAAACATTCTTGATGAGAATATGTACAATTAGTTCATGCAAAATTACCCAAAACTAATGATTTTTTTAATTGTAAAATGATTTAATGCCAAACAATGTAGGCACAGCCATCAATTTATCCTACCCCACACTTAAAATCCACAGTGTCCTCAATGTGAGGAAAGATAAAGAAAAAGCAATGCAATTAATGGAAGGCAAAGTAAGGGTAGAGAAACCCCCTGAAATAGTAGATTGCCTAAATTCTATACCCTGTGTTCATATCTCCCATCAGATTCCAGGGTGGAAAAGTTGTGATGCTGCTATTCCTCATGTTATTGGGAGATGTCATTGGGATGTCTCTCAAATATCATCCCTATGCACAAGCACAAACTAGAATAATAAGATGTGACAAAAGTGGAAAATTTTAAAATAACAAAAAGGTTAGAAACATTGGGTTGCCTCCTAATAAGCACTAAATTTAATGTCTTCAGCTGTACTCGACTATCATGACGTAAATTTTTTAATACGATGGTGGAAATACATCCAACCATTTCTCCCTCCAAATAGTGCTTAAGTCATTGTCCATTGACCAAAAAGGGCTTTTGATCATCCCTTCTAATCTCCACAACTCCATACGGTTATGCTGTTGTCACCACGAAAAGTCTCGACCATCTTGATCGCAATTTCCCTAGAAACAATTTCAAATGAGAGTTAAATAATAAAACCTTTTAACCAGGTTTAAATTATCGCCAAAGGATATGTTTTTTGTGGAAGGCCTTAGTTCTCTCCTTGTAAATTCGAGCATTCTCAAAAGTATATAGGCAGAATTCATCTAACTCATTTAACTCCATTAGTCTCCTTTGTCCAATTTCCTTGAGATCATAGTTCAACTTCCAGATTGCCCATAACGCCTTGTGCTCAATTTCGACTAAAAGATAGCAAGATTTCCCAAAAACTAATCTATAAGGAGAAATCCCTAAGGGAGTCTTGTATGTTGTCCTGTATGACCAAAGAGCATCATCAAGCGTCAATGCCCAATCCTTTGAAGCTATACTTTCAGCTTGTCATTCAATGGTGTGCTGGGGACATTTTAGTGCTAGAAGAACCTCTCAAAAAATTTTGGATTCGGGTTTTTACTGACCCACCCTTTTCAAGGATTCATTTAACTTTTACCAATCATGTGCTAAGTGTCAACGTTTTGAAGGATTGGGAAAAGGACATGAAATGCCACAACACCCACTTCTATTTTGTGAGATCTTTAATGTCTGGGGAATAGATTTCATGGGTCCCTTTCCCCCATCTTTTGGTCTTGTGTATATTCTCCTAGCTGTTGACTATGTCTCCAAATGGATAGAGGCTGTTCCTACTCGGAAAGACAACACGCAAGCAGTGTCCAAATTCCTTAAGTCGAATATATTATGTCGATTTGGGATTCCAAAGGCTGTGGTTAGTGATCGAGGAACCCACTTTTGCAATAGAGTTGTTAGTAACTTACTTTCCAAATTTGGAGTTACGCATAAAGTTTCCACTGCCTACCATCTGCAAATCAATGGCCAAGCCGAAGTTTCAAACAGAGAGGTAAAGCACATCTTAGAAAAAATAGTCAAGTCATCTAAAAAGGATTGGAGTCTACGCTTGAAAGAAGCTCTATGGGCTTATCGTACTGCTTACAAATCTCCAATAGGAATGTCCTCATACCGGCTGATTTATGGCAAGGCGTGTCACTTACCTGTAGAGTTAGAGCATAAGGCTTATTGGGCGGTTAAACAATGTAACATGGATTTGGAGTTGTCAGGTATGGAAAGGAAGCTCCAACTGCAAGAACTGGAAGAGTTACGGCTAGAAGCATATGAACACTCTCGTTTGTACAAAGAGAAGGCAAAGATGATGCATGATAAGATCCTTCACAGGAAGAACTTTAAGGAAGGCGACAAATTCCTCTCATACAAGGACCGTTTCACTTTTAAGCATGGCAAGTTCAATACTCGTTGGGATAGACCGTATGTGGTAACTAAAGTGCACAGTTTTGGTATGGTAGAACTTATATATGAACAAACCAGAGCCAGACTCAAAGTCAATGGGTATCTGCTAAAGCTCTACCATGAGACCCCCAAACCTCCATAAATATCAGGTTCTTTCTCTCTAGGATTGTGATTAGTGATACAATTTTTTAGATCATACTTTCATAGACAAGTGTGGGGGAGAACCGTAGGTAGATAGGTTGTTCATAGATTGTTTTTACTTTCTTTCGTAGTCTTCTTCTTTTATAATTTCCCATTACTCTCATGCTTTGTTAATTCAAGTTCCATTATTCTCCATTTCATTGAGGACAATGTGTTGTTTAAGTGTGGGGGAGCTGTTTCCCTATCTATCTTTGTTGTTGCATGCCTGTTTAACATCTTGTTTATGAGTGTGTTAGCCAATCTTGCATTATGTTTTACATTTTCAAACTTGAAAATTATCTCAGTCATTCTGCTGTTCCTCGCCGCGACGAGAGACCTCACGTCGCGACGAGGTTGGTCACTTTGGCACGAATGTCACGACGTCAACACTGCTCCACATCGCGACATCAACACATCACGACGCACACTGTTACACGCCGCGACGTCATTTTTTTGCAGTAATGATTTTTTCTTAACTCTTTTTACTTAATTTAAACATTTTCCACACAGGGCTCTTGTAACTTTTGTTTTCAACGACTTTATAAGTTTTAAAGTGATGCTTGAGTTTAGGAAAATATCTTCCATTCTTTTAATGATAATCGGTATTGGCTAATTTTACTTTTGATGTTTTCAACACAAAGTAAATGAAGGCATGCTAACAAAGTAGCACTTTAAGTTTTTGAGACTTGAGATTGTTCATTGAGATCATACCCTTATTGGAAAGATATTTGAGCCTAATTTTTCTTCAATCTTTGTGTGAATCTGCTTATTTCATATCTCTCTAGAACTTGTTCCAATTCTCACTTAAAGCTTTATAGACTAAAATTTTGTTGATGTGATAGAGGCGTTCGTTCTTCAACCCTTTTCCCCAAACACAGTCCCACAAACATGTATCCCTTGCTAGCCCATTGAGCCTTTTTATTTATGAGCACTTGTATGCATCCTTATATGATGTCTTTAGTATAAGTTGTATTGAAAAAAAAAGTGTATGTTCCAAAAAGGGACAGTATCTCAAAAAAGGAACAACGTACAAGAAAGAAAGAAAGAAAAAAAACAATATATATATATATATATATATATACAAGTGTTATGATTATACGAGTGTTATGATTATTAGTTCAACTGTTGACATCCGTTTCATAATTTAGTGCATGTGTTCATACCTTTTCTTTCCTTCATTTCATCCATTCATCTAGCCCTTCACACTTTACAACCCTGAAAAGTTCTCATGATCTTCAGATTCTTAGTTCTTGTAGTGGTGAAATAGAGTTGACACAAGCTTATGGTAGAGTACGGATTAAGCATATAGAGAGTGAAATGTCCCTAAACACCAGTAAGGCGAGAGCAAACACTTTACCTTGATTGACGTCTCTCTTGTCCAATCTCTTGGATTAAACTCTTTTAGTGTTTGTTTTATTAGCGCTTTTTCAAATTGCTTTGATTGAATTCTAAGGAAGTGATTTGTGTCAATTTCCTATTATTGTTTTGAGCATGGGCGAATTTTTCTTTTACACTTGTATCTTTTTGGCTATTGCAAACTTTGTCCAGGAGTACAAAGGTCTAAGTGTGGGGGAATTTGATTGAGCCTAAGTTTATTTTATAAATTAACTGCATTTTCATAATAGTTAATGTACTTTTTGACTCCTAATTTGTGATTTTTGTGCTTAAATTAGTTGCTTATAGTGAACTAATATTATTTACAATTTGTTAGTAAAATTGTTGTAAATTGATATTAATTGCATTATAATTTTTCTAAGGACAATTGATACTACAAATTGCTATTTTGTCTTCTAGGAAAAGAAGGAGTCAACTATGTCAGGAAGTCAACAGGACGTGAGCCTTCAAGCACGTCGCGGCGCAACCAATAGGAGACACGTCGCGACGTACACTGATTCCTACATCACGACACATCAACACGCAACAGCACATCGCGACGTCAGATAATTAACCCGCCACGGAAAGCGAACAAGAACAACACGTCGCGACGTCCATTAATTAACTCGTCGCGACGTGCAGACGGATATCCGAACTTTAAATGGAAAATTCTCTCACAGTTCTAACCTAACCCGACCCTTTCCTTTAAAAACTTACCAAATTAGGTTAAAAGGAAGCCATCTACGAAGATAAAAGAGAGAACACACACGATATACATTCGGCAGCCACCAAAGACGATCGATACCCTACCACCAGTATTTCCATCTCCGATCACCATTCATCACCTCCGACCACTTCATTGTCATCTCCACCGTCGATCTCTGTAGCTGTGGGCAGCGTCAGAACTTCAACAGTGGCAAGGATTTCCAGAGTCATGCATGGCTAAGGCTTCCGACCTCTTGAAAATGTAGCAATGGCTTAAGTTCACAGGGGCTTCAAAGGGGAGTAGTCCGATATTGTCAGCATTTAATTATATTATTGTAAATAACTGAGTTAGGGTTTACGGTAGTATAGTTAGATTAGCATGGTTAGAGTTTAATCATGTGTTGAACAATATTTTGTGATATGAATCTTGTTATATGTAGAACTTGATGCTTAACATATGAAGTCTCATATATGTCATTTGGTGATTGTATTGATCTTCTTTATCTGCCTAGTTGTGTTTGATATAGAGATTTTGAATGAGCTAAATGACCAAGTGCATTAACTTGTTCATTTCACACATTAAGATGCTTTCAACAAGGTTTTAAGAAATGGAGTTCATTAATTAAACCTTTGACTTAAAGAGTCCTTTCCGGTTGATCATTTGGAAACTTAGTGGATTTCACTCCCGGAAAAATTGTTTTAAACAGTGATAGCCTAAGCTTGTTTTCAAGAGGATTTTCTATCATTTGATAATTACTTAAATTTTCAGTTTCGATTTCCCAAAAATCCAAAAATATACTTTTTTATACAATTCTCTTTAATTTTAGTTTAATTCCCTCAATTTTGATCAATGATCTCAAAACCCCCTTTTTATCAACTTGAATTGCATTTTTGACTAATAGGCTAGCTTAAACCATTTTCATCGGTTCCGATTAAATGAGACGACCCGAGGTTGCACCCTATACTGCAATCTTTGGAATTATTTATTTTTTACTCGGTTTCCATGGGATCGATCTTTAGATCGAAATGACAGAGCCGCGATCACATTCATTGACAACTTTTGGGTATAATTGATGTTAAATGTGAATTTATTGAAAATGAGAAGTAGGGGGAGTAGAAAGAGTGATCTTGGTATAAGTTGTGAGAAGGAAAGATTTAGAAACCAAATTGGTAGTGACCTGGAAAATGTTCACTGAATGTGCTTCAGTCTGTTAGGCATAACGTCTTCTCTAGTTATCCAAACGAGATGATTCTTAATTTGGATTAAATTAGAAACATATGGCTACATTTCTTATGAAGACATCGAATTTCAATTCTGTCTCTAAGAATCTCAAAATTTCATGAAGTTAAGAATTGGGTGCAGTACGTTGGTGTATGAATGCAAAATTCGTCTTTGGAATTTAGGGGCAAATTTGGGATTGATATAAATAGATTTTAGCAACGTTGCCTTCTGCAAAGTTATAGATCTTTCTTTTATCTTTCCAACGGTATGTAGTATGGAATTTTTGGACATTGGAGTTGAAAGTTATGATCTTTATAAGTGGAGATGTTCTGGAGATAGAAACTAAGACGATGAAAGTAAGACGATAAATGATGAAAGTAAGACGATAAAAGTAAGACGATGAAAATATGATGATAAAAGTAAGAAGACAAAAATGATAAAAGTAAGACGATGAAAATAAGACGATAAAAGTAAGAAAAGAAATTAAGACGATAAAAGTAAGACGATGAAAGTAAGATGATAAAAGTAAGACGATACAAGTAAGACAATGGAAGTAAGATGATGAAAGTAAGACGATGGAAGTAAGACAATGCAAAGTAAGACGAAGCAAACGTGAGATGATACAAAAGCTAGAAGATAGAATTGGTCCTCGAGGTCTTCATGAAGGTTGTAGATCTTAAAGTCCTCTTTCCAATAGTCAAAAAACGAGATCAATCCAACATTTTTTGTGAAAGTTATAGAGATTGCGCCAAAATAAGTTCATTTTGATTGAGGTCATAAACATGGTTGCTTCTTTTGACCATAACTTCTTCTCTAGACTCCCAAATGACTTGATTCTTGACCAATTGGATTTGTAAGACATTGCTCTACATCTCCACCAAAAATTGAAGCTATCTAGAAGTAAGAAGGATAGAGTGAAAAGAGTGGGACAGGTAAAGTGAGTGTGTTCTTGAATAATATGAACTGGTGTTATCCCACTGAACACACTTCAGTATTTTGATGTTTTCTGGAACTCTACTGATCCAAAAGAGATTATTTGTGGTAAACTAGATACATAGAGCCACAAATGGTATTTAAGAGATTGGAATCCAATTCAGTCTCTAAGATATCTAAAGTCTAGATGGAAATTGTGCATAGTATACTGTTTTGAACAAGAGCATTCTAAAATCGAATTATTTTAGAGGCATTAGAAACTTAAGACAATGGGGGACATTTTCAAGAAGAAAGTGATATGTTAGATTGTTCAAGGGTACAGTTGGTAAGACACTTAAGTATAAAAGACATAAGGCATAAATGGAAGGGAAAATGGGACAATTCTTACTCATTAAGGGTATAATTGGTAGAAGAAGTGTTGTCTTGCTTATAAATAAATGAGAAAACGTGAATGAGGAGATTCTAGAGAAGAAAAATGTGTGGATGAGAAAAAGAGATAAGAAAGAGAAACATGAAAAAGAATGAAAGAGAGAAAGAAGAGAAAATAAGCTAGGGTTTTAATTTCCTTAGCCTTCAAGAGCGATTTTGAGGTTGTTCGCGAAGAGAAAAAGGTAGAGGAAGAGGAGAGCTTCCAATTGAGCCAAAGACCTCTTCATTTCATGAAGAATCAAGGTAAGATCATATTGAATCTCTTCGACTTTTGGAAGGATTCTAGTTTGTGGAGTTTAGAAAATGCTTGGGTTTAAATGTTCTATAATCAATTTTAGTGATTTTTGCATTGTGGGATTTTTAAGTGGATTCCTATTGAATGAGATTTGGTTTGTTTAGGAAACCAAGAGAATACCACCCAAGAACAAGGGGAAAGACAATTTTGACTTGGATTTCTGCAAGCAAACTAGTTGGGTAATATATTTATGGTTATTGTATAAATGGGCGATGAGCCTAAGTGTGTGTATATGTTTAAAATGCTCAGCTATGAATGGAAATTGGATATTATAAGATCATATGAGGTTAGAAAAGAGATGACAAGACATTGACTTATAATATAGAGTAACCAACTGTACTTGAAGTGTAAGTCTAAGTTCAATTAGACACATATGAATTATGAAATGGAAATGAGCATAAAATGAGTTCTAGAACATATACCTGAGATTGTCATTAAGCATGCATTATACATAGTCCATTTATTTAATTGTGAATAAATGAATGCTTATACGTGTGCAATTGTTAATGAGTGTGAAATGGGTGTTTTGCATAAATGGATTGTGCAGGTCAAGTGTCCACATACAGGCGTTCTAGAATTTAGAAGCAAATGCTAATCTGGAGCGTACTGTGAGTAGACCTAGATGGTCTTACTTTATTGTTTGTTTGTTTATGTTATGAATGGAGTGATTATTGAATAATTATGTAGATGTGATTGTGTATTTTGGTTTCCAGACAGGAGGTCCGATGAATGTGAAAATTGATTTGGATATTGAAGTGCTACTTGAATTATGTGTACTTAATGTGATGATCAATGTGTTCTGAATGGGAATTTTTGTATGAATAATAATGTGATACATGACTTGGTCGTTAAATGCCAGACTCAGTTCCGAAGGAAAGTGTGATAATGCATGTAAATGAAAAGTGATACTCAACTTTAATGTTGAATGCCGGACTACGATCCGAAGACATATGAAAGTGAGTAAATGGGATCATACAAATGTGATTGATGCATTCCATTGCATGAATGCATGCTTAGATAAAGGCGTTGTGACTTAAGTAGTCAGTTTGAAGCGCTTCCATATAGAACTTTGCTCCGTGAACCCTGATTCTGCACGTAGAGCGTTGCTCCGTGAACTCTGATTCTGCACGTAGAGCTTTGCTTTGTGAACTTTGTTCTGACTGAGCCCTATGGGCCAGTATTTGTATAAGAATGTGATAGGTAGGCAGTCACAATAATAAGAATGAACAAAAGTCTCATGTGCACTACATATGCATGATGTGAATGATTATAATGGTTTGAATGATTTCTGAATGTAATATGTGTTGAATGTAATATGTGAAATAACTGATCAAGTGTATGTGATTCAGTATGATTGTTAATGAAATGATATGAATTGTATGTGTTATATGATGAGTTAGCCATCGATGATGGTCACTCACTAAGTTTGCAAAACTCACCCAAAATTTTGCAAACATTTTTCAGGATCAGAAGAATACCATTAGGCCAACGAGAGTAGACCTACAGCTTTTAAGTGAAGGATAGAGATAGGGATCAGTTCACGTCTGCATTACATTTCTCTATTTTTGTGTTGAATTGTTTATTCCACAAACTTTTGTATAAATTTGTATTTCAAAATGACTCGAGTGTTTTGTAATTGTGAAAAAGGACAAATGGTTAATTGAAAATGTTTATGAATGAATGTGGGCCCAATTTGAGTATTGATTTTCGCATATTACTGTTGTGGTTTCAAAAAAAAGTATATCGATTTCTAACTGATTAAGTGCTTTAACACGCCACCTTTGCAGGGCACGAACTCGAATATCACCCACGATGTCGGGGTCGGGTCATTACGGGTATGGGGTGCTGCATTTATGTGGTATCAAAGTCCAGAAGTACTGTCTTATATGGGCATTTTGAAATATGTGTCACGTTATATGCACATGCATATTAGTCATGTCATAGCAGACTGTGACAACTGATCCCCAGTATGAGTCACATGCATGAGCATTTCCATAAGTGTTTAAGCGGATAAAAGAATTGAGAAAATTGATGACCTGACAAAATGCGAGAAAATAAAGGTTTATGGACATTTTGGAAATGAGAAATAGTATCTAGTTTTTGTATGACAAATAACGATTCACCATAAGGGGGATATGTACCTTTGAAGGTGATATAGGTGTGAATAGGTATATTGTTATGGATTGATTGAGGAAAATGAGCATATGAGTAAAAAGGAGACTAAAGTGTACAGACAGAATGAAATGAAATCATAAAATTGTTATGATCATAAAAGCATGAAATTGGAACTAAAATAGTTATGCGAGTATTGTGCTAAGAGTTTGTAATTCAGTATAAGAAGATATTAGGGGAAAATTGAGACCGAAAATTTCTGCATCAGAGATTCTGGATTGGTTAAGGATATAGTATATGGATGGATATAACAGATAAAGATTCAGTGTAACTGTATTGGTGGATGTATTATTTTATTGCATTATGGTGATATGTCCTCAAAAGTGATATAAATGTGAATGTACTGTCATGGGTTATTTGAGGAAAAATAAGGATATAAGTAGAAATAATGAGATTAAGGTGTATAAGCCAAGCTGACATGACCTTGAAAGGTTGAACTTGGACTTAGAATGGTTGTGTGATTATCGATATAAGAGTTTATGATTCAGTGTGGGAATATATCTATGGAGTGGAGATTTAAGCTTTATATGGGTTATGCCCCTACAAATGTAAATGGATTGAATATATTTATGTGTGAGATGAAATAAATGACAATTGGAAGATGAGATGATGATGGTGATATATGAAAAAGTTGTCGAGTGGTTGCTTTGCCATTGTGAGTGTACATTTAATAGTGGGATCACCATGACAAGTGGAACTATTAAGCTTATGTGAATAATATGCATGGAGATGATATCCGAAGTAATCGGTGACTTATTGAAGAAGTGGTAATCATAGTTCCTATAGTTCAAAGTTCAAGATGAGTTAGAGTAAGGCGTGAGGGTACTTGTAGTGATCGATTGGGAAGGAATTGAGATTGTCAAAGATGTTACCATATTTGATGAATTTGAGGAAAAAGAAGAAGGACACGATTATGGCATGATCCCCATGATCGAGAACTGGCACAAAGGGAGAAGAGTTATCTAGAATTCAATGGGATTAAAGTATCCTTAGTATAAGTTACTAATTGGTGAATCGACATAAATACATCTCTAGATAAGATGTAATGGATTTGGTGATATGTGTCAAGGTATTAGAGTAAATGAAATTGTTTAGTGCCTCACCAAGCTTCGTTACAAGGGATGTTCTGATCAAGTAGGCTATGGCATAAATTGATCCTATTGGGATCTTATATATAGTTGAAATTGATCTTTTTGAGGTACTAAGAATGATTCATAAGTAGTTTTGGAAAATAGTTGATTTATAAGGATTTCATGAATAATATCGATGATTGTAGCAAGAAATCTTCTTTCAAAGAAGAATTCCCCTAAATTGAGTTAAGTTGAGCAGACGATTCAGTTTAAGAGTGGTCGTTGAAGAAACAAGTCGGAAATGAATATGTAATAAATCAAATGTGAATAATGGAATCATATCCCAAGTGGAGACTCAGGCATAGGAAGTGGAATATGCTACTAAGAGTATATGCATTCTGTTTGATGTAAAGTATCCAACTACGCGAGTAGATTTTAAATTCGAGGTGACATTATTGCAAATGTGAGGAAAATATAGGTCCACGTTACATTCAATGTACATATGTTCGGGAGATCCAAATTGAATATGACGAAGTGATACCAACACGCAAATGAATTGATAATGTGTGGAGGAACTAGTACAATTGAATAGGCATTTGAATAAGTCGATGTGAATTAAAGGAAATGGAATGAAAAGAGAAAAGACAAGAAGTCAAGTGGGAGACTAAAAATGACATGAGATAACAATTCCTCACTTAAGGAATTGCAAGAATTGATTATGGACACAAGGGAAAATTTTTTTGAATGATATCTGTTGGAGTTCATAATACCCCAACAGCATTTTGATATTGAAGATTTAAGGGCTCCAAGCAAAATTGTATCAATTAGTGACTGTGATCATAGATGGTATTTTGAGTGTGTTTGAAAAATAAAAAGGGACGTTTTGAATATTTGAGGAATATGACACTGATGATAAGTATACCATTTGGATTTGGAGATTATGCAATATATAATGAAGTTTCGCATTAGAGACTAAGATACAATCTGTTGCAATAGTATAAAGTGGTTTTTGTATGCATAGAGATAATAAAGGTCATATGAGTTAATTTTGATACATGGTTTAGAAGTGCTATAATAGTAATTGTTTTGAGGTCTTGGAGTGATTGAGCCAAGTTTACTTTATAAAATGGCTGCATTTTCATAACTGTTTATGCACTCGTTGACTCCTAAGTTGTGACTTTTGTGCTTAAATTGGTTCCTTGTAATGAGCTCTTTTAATTTGCAATTTGTCAGTAAATTGTCGTAATTTGATATTAATTTCTCTATAATTTTCATAAGGACAATTGATACTGCAAAGTGATATTTGATACTACAAAAACAAAGGAGTCAACCCATCAGGAAGTAAACAGGTCATGAGGACATTTCCAGACGTCACGACGAACAAGTCTCTTCCATACGTCGCGACGAGCAAGCTATTCTACAGGTCGCAATGCATATTAATTCACACGTCGTGATGTACGAGCGGATTCCCAACCTAAAATGGAAAATTTACCTCACTGTAGCGACCCAGCCTGACGCAGCACCTATAAATAAGTTGCTAAATTAGGTTAAAAGAGGTCGGCCAACACTCGAAACACACAGACATTTACGATACTAATAGGTTTTCTTTTCTTTCGGTCTTTACAGTTCGGCAGCCACCATCGGACGACGATCATCAACCGCACGCCATCATCCTACATCTCCGATCATCATCTTTTCATAGCCGCTCACACTGTCGATCCTTGGAGGCATGGATAGCGTCGGGATTCCAGCAGTGATGGAGTACACAGGAGCTATGCGTGACTAGGCTTTCGACCATCTTGAGAATGTAGCAAAGGTTTGAGTTCACCGAGAGCTTCAAAAGGGAGTAATCGTTTATTGTCTTTAAGTTCAATTATATTCTTGCAAAAACTCCAAGTTGGAGATTGCGGTGTATGATTGAATTAGTCTAGTTATAGTTTAATCAGATGTTAGACAATGATTGATGATATGGATTGATTTATGTTGAACATTGTGCCTAAATATATGAAGTTTCATATATGCATCGATTGTCTTTATCTGCCTAGTTGTGTTTGGTATAGATGATTGTGTTGAGCCAATTGACTTCTTGCATAAA
>JANPWU010996335.1:0-12916 GCA_024707465.1 Erythroxylum daphnites
GCTGGCGAGAAATCAAGGATCTCTGATTTGAGATTCATAGAGTCCTTCGACGCTGATAGTATACTTCAGCCAGAGTCTTTGGTACCGCTCTGTCGGAAATATACAGAATAGGATATAGCAGCCTAGAATTTTCGCTATGTTCTCATTATGGAAATAAATAGCACAAGTGTCAATTTGAAAATTTTACTTTAAATTATATTATATGGAAATATGCTAACTATTCAATTTTGAAAAATTAGCTATTCAATCAATTGTGAAACTTTACATCGCACCAGCAGCTTCCCGAATGACAAGAAACTTAGAGCTCGATTAAAATTAGTTGGTCGGGTTAAATCAGCCAACTCAATTAGCCCATAATTAAACAACTCAGTTAATTTCTTTTTATAAAATCAATCAACTGATTTAGATTAATCAGTTGGTTTTTGGCTGATATGCCAACAACCAAACGAGACCATTAATCTAATGAAAAGATAGGATGAGTTATTAACACCAAACATACTCTTTTTACCATTTAAAACATTACGTGAGACTTCAAAAGTTCAGGACTTGAGAATGGAACAAAAGACAGAGAGAGTGAACTTCTTTACTAAAGGAGATGTGGCTCGATTGAAGAGACAGTTATCTCACTTGCAAACCTATCTGGGGAGATTAAATATATGACAGAGTTACTCGATATTGTAATAATCGTTAATCAGCAAGAAAAATATACAACTCTTTGAGAATATATCACGTTGGGAATTCCAACAATTTGTTTGACTTAGATTTAATTAAATAAATTGTTTCTAATATCCTATCTATACATGTAATTATACCTTTTTATCTTGATTTGTACTTATATTTTCTATCTATTCACAAAAGTATGCTTATAATTTACAAACTAAAAAAGTAATTATAATTTACAAACTAAAAAAGTAAGATATAATGAAAAGTGAGAATTTGTACATTATTTAATTACAAAATCTTTTTTTAATGAAATTGGGTTGTAAAAGGAATTATAATGTTATTAATCAAAGATAGGAGAATTGCTTTCGCTTTTTTGCCGTGCTTTGCGGCGCTGGCCTCGTGAGCAATATAATGTAGGCTTTTTGTCTCCTGCCTATAAGGAAAAGCGTCAACTCCTAATTCTTCATGGCGTGCGTCTTTTGAAGTTCAAAACAAAATAATATACTTCTTTTATTGAATTGTTAATTATTATGCATAAAACTATAAGATGATAAATTTTAAATAACGTAACCTAACTATTTTATTCATATAACTAAAATACGACAATACCCAATGGGAGTCCAACTGAGATAAGAGGTCTGGTAAGGTGTAGTAGTATGCAACCTTATCCGTATTTGGTAGAGAGATTATTTTCAATAGACCCACCTGTAATGCGATATGAAGATACTATAAAATTATAAACGGATATGCACAAATAAGGAAAAAAGATAAAACATAAATATAAATATAAATATAAATAGATAATGCAATACAAAATAACATAAGTATAGAACATGTCAAAGATTAACAATAAAGGATAAAATAAATACACAAACCAGTAAAAGATTAGTGTAAGAGTAACCCAAACCAGCCCTGTCAAGAAAGTAATTAAGCTAAGTAGGAAACTAACTAAGAGATGAGTATTATGTATTAAACTCGAGGGACACAATCTGAAAAAACTTACAAGAATGCGAATGACCTCTTTAAGAGAGATGTTTTATCCGTATCCTAGTATACCAAAGCTTCCTATTACGAGCCAATTTTTCAGTAAGATCTATCCAAGCTATATCATTCTTGATCACTACCCTCAGTTCTTTTTAAACCTTCCTTTTTTTCTTTTACAGTCACAAAGTATTATTTTCTCGCATCTTTTCACTAGAGCATTAGGGTGTCTTCTTTTAATATGTCCGATTTACTTAAGCCTTGTCACTCTCAATTTTTCGTTAATACTAGCCACTTTTAATTTGTCTTTTATCATTAAATTCTTGACCTTGTTTCTTCTAGTAAAGTTACATATCTATCGAAGCATCTTCATGTTTAACACCATAAGCTTATTACTATATATTTGTTTGATAGGCTAACATTATGCCTCATATAAGATGGTTGGCCTAATCGTTAAGGGATAGAATTTACCTTTAAACTTGAATGATATTTTCTTATCAGATAAAACTTTTGGTGAACTTCTCCATTGAGTCACCCTGATTTGATATGATGAACTATATCTTCATCGACTTCTCTATCGCTTTAAATGATAGAGCCTAGGTAATTAAGAAACTTAAACTAACCATTCATATGATCTATGTACACACAAACTAATGACTTACTCAAGCATGATGCCAAATTATTAATTTAATTGACATTAGAAATTAGTCAAAGAATTAAATTCTCTTATATGCTAAATTTGAAAAGGGTGTTTGATTCTATCAACAATTATGTAAAACTATATATATATATAACAATTACATATATTAATGCGCCTTAACAAATTATATTTATCTACATGTATATAGCAATTACATATATAGATGCGCTTAACATATTATATTTATCTTATGTACGGAATTTATCTTTTAAACTTATAAAAATGATTATTTAAAAACTTAAAAAATATTGAATAAAATCTCCGAAAAGAATAATAGCCCTAAGCCCATTAAAAGGTCATGTAACAAAGCAACCAAGATGGTTAGCTAAGTATATAATCAAGCTTACAAATAGTTGTGCAAGAGAATTGCACTATAAGCACATGTAATAACTGCTAATATGAACTATAAGAAAGCATCATAATAGTAGGGCTCTAGCGTAGTTTAACACAAATTCAATAATATAGGTCATACTTAATAACCTATGACCAAGTTTTAGAGAAGAGTAAATATTCTAGCTCTTGGCCATTCTATCTAATATGTCTAGTACTTAGAAATTAGCCATAGTATCATGGAATCCTAGAGATAGCATCACAGAAATCTTCTAGGTTATAGTCAAATATATCAAGGAAATTCATTAAAAACAATGGATCTTATAAATTTTGATTAGAAAGAGATTTCTATCAATCAACTTCAGGATAGGACTTCTATTTCTTGAGAAAGAATATAGTTGTTAGTTTAGAATTTCCACATGTCTAAAACTAGGGTTCATTGACAATCAAGAAAATTCCAAGCATAAAAAGGATTTAGGAGAATTCTTATATGAATCTTGTTTATCTTTGATTGCCTATTTTTTAATTTTTTTTATTTGGTTTTTTTAGATTAAAAATTTTAGTTTAGGGGTCGTTTGGTTCCACTTCTGTTTTTCTGTTGTCGTTTTTCTGTTGTCGTTTTCTGTTTTTAGTTTCTGTTTTTTCTTAAAAGAAACGAAAACCTGTTTGGTTGAGATTTGTAATAAAAAAACTGAAAACAAAAACCTTTTTGGTTGATATTTGTAATATAAAAATTGAAAATAAAAATATATTTGTTTTTATTATCATGTTTCTATTCTCTTGTAATTATACTATTATGTGCAATGATTATAATATAATACATTATATTATTAAATTAATTAATTATCATTATAGTTAAAATTAATATATACAAATTAAATATTATTAATTTGTATATATTAATTTAATATATATTTATATTAATTTAATATATACAAATTAATAATATTTGTATATATTATTAATTAGCCAAGAGAAAAAGAAAACAACAGTTGAAGATGCAAGTCGGCGAAAAAAATCTGTTTTGGAAGAAACGAAAACCTGTTGTCAAATATTAGAGAAACGTCTTTTTTTGATTTTCTTAATATGGTTGTGGTTTTTTTATTTTTTAAAACATAGCAACACAACAAGAATGACCAAACAAGTTTTAACTTAAAGTTTTATTTTTAATAAAAACCACAACTAAAAACAGGAAAAAAAAATGAAAACAAACACCCCCTTAGGGGCCGTTTGGTTCCACTTTTGTTTTTCTGTTGTTGTTTTTAGTTTCTGTTTCTTGTTTTTAGTTTCTGTTTTTTTCTAAAAAAACGAAAACTTGTTTGGTTGAGATTTGCAATATAAAAATTGAAAACAAAAACCTGTTTGGTTTAGATTTCTAATAAAAAACTGAAAATAAAAATATGTTTGGTTATTATTATTATTATTATTGTTATTATTATTAAGTTATTCTTATTATTAATAATTTTATTATTATTATTATTATTAATTTTTAATAAGTTATTCTTATTATTTTTAATTTTTAATAAGTTATTATTATGATTATTAATTTTTTATTATTAAGTTATTCTTATTCTTATCAATTTTATTTATTTATTTATTATTGTTATTGTTATTGTTATTATTAAGTTATTCTTATTATTATTAATTTTATTAATTTTTATTATTATTAATTTTTATTTTTAATAAGTTACTCTTTTATTATTAATTTTTAAAAAGTTATTATGATGATGATGATGATGATCATTATTAAGTTATTCTTATTATTATTAATTTTATTTATTTATTTATTTATTCATTATTATTAATTTTTAATAAGTTATTATTATTAATAATTTAGTATTATTATTATTATTAATTTTTAATAAGTTATTATTATTTATTATTTATTATTTGCTATTTTTATTAATTATTGTTATAAATTTTCTACTTACTATTATTAATTTTATTAATTTTATTATACCAAATTAATTATCTTATTATTATTAATAATTAATAATTAATAATTATTATAAATTTTGTACATTATTATTATTATTATTATAGAAAATAGTGATATGTTGTTTTTCGAAGAAAATATGTTGCCAAAATTCAGAGAAACGATGTTTTCTGGTTTCTGTAAAACTGTTGTGGTTTTTTTATTTTCAGAAATAAAAAATCACAATAGAGTAAACCAAACACATTTTACTTACTTATTTTTCTTTTTATAAAAACGGCAACAAAAAACAGAAGAAAAAAATAGAAACAAACAGCCCTTTAGTTAACTATATCTTTGTAAAAAGATAGTCGATACAATACTTGTACTCCGCATATGATTGACACTTGTATTCACCTAAACTATACTGTAAGAATGAGAGGTGCACTTACCTAGTGATCTTTAGCATGGTTTTGATCAGATACACACACATCAAATCAAGTGTTATGCACCGTTACTAATGACTAAGAAAATAGGAATGTTGTATTTTTATTAATTTAACCATTTTTATTGTATCATATTAGTTTGTTTATTTTACAACTTTTCTTCTTGATATTGTATTTGTTGGCTAAATTTTAGGATTTAGGTACCGTGCTTTACAATCAAAAGTAGTCGTAGTGAATTATAAACATCAAATCTTGATGTAAAAAGGAACTTACTTCGGAATTTAGGGAAGAGAAACCCAGAAGTTCTAAGGTAATTACAACTACGCAAGATAGGGTAGATAACATATTATGAAGGATTATGCTAGATCATTGCTTATGGAAATAGAATCTAGCATTATTAGGATAGAAGTGGGGGTAATAATTTTGAGATCAATCTCAACACAATTCAGATGGTTCAATAGATTGTCCAACTTATTGGCTTATTAGAAGAAAATCAAAATTTGTATACCACTAACTAGAGGCAGATTTAGAAATTTTTTTAAGTGGGGGCAAAATTTTAATAGGGGAAAATTTTTATTTTTAATGGAAGCAAAAATTTAATGGAGCAAAAATTTATTTTTTTATGGGGTAAAACTTAAAATAATATTTTTTTTGCATGAAATTTGTTGGAGGCTGTGGGGGTAAGTTGCCCCCACTGTAGCTCCGTCCCTGCCACTAACCCTTTGGAGATTTATGAAACATTCAAGATTACTGGAGTTCCTTTTTACATTGAAGGATAGAGTAAAATCATGGTTGAATTCTTTGCATCTTGGATCCATTACCACCTAGAATAGGATTGTTATGAAATTTTTAGCCAGGTTTTTTCTTTTAGTAAGAAATACTTGGCCAAAAATTTCTCCACTAAGTTATCAAGCACAGTGATTAAAGCTATAGGTTTTGAAAATGGAAATGAACTCAGGTTGATGGCATTATCAGATGCTTCGTTAAACTTTAAATATGTAACGTATTTCCAAAATATTAACAATATGCGTATTGAGATACTTGTTTGTAACCTACTAAATTGTACTAACTATTTCGACATCTATATAGTATTGTGTTCGATTTTAAAATTATTTGACATGATTTGTCGACTCTGTATACTTGACTGCATTCCCATTAATGATGGCTTTGCATAGTCAAGCATAGTTCTACGATCGCTTTATAAAATAAACCGATGTTGATACTCTTAAAGAATAGCCTTCTTTCTCTCTCGATGTGTTTATTGAAGTCTCATTTCTATCTTTAGTTCTTCTTTTATAGACATCGAGGCAGTATTTATGTTCATACACCAAAAGTTAGACCATAACTAAATGTGCATAAGAACATTAAAAAAAATCAAAATAAAAAGAAAAATATTAAAAAATTGATTAATAATCTTCAAATATTTTCAATTTTTCCTTTTTGCCCATCAAAGTTACAAAAAACTTAATGATTTTATTCATATATTTTAAATATAATACTAAATCTAAGCAAAAAGTGGGAATCGGAGTTGATCCCACAAGGAGCTAATAAGTAATAGATATAATCCTCCAATTATTATGTAACAAATAATAAAGATGGATTATTGATTAATTAAACTAAATCTAAACTAATACCCACTATTTTAGGTTAACAACAAGAAAAATATATAATAATCTAAGAGAATATCAATATAAACAAATACCTAGACTATATTTCTCTCTATCTTCATCCTATAAGCTTATTTAGATTAAAATTGGTATTTTCCTCATGTTTTACCTTACAATATCTTCCAATTTTATCCATGTCATTACTCAAGCAACTTCTTCCACAATTATCTAAAAAAGACGTAAAATCAATTAAACCCCAAGGTAATATGGATAAAGAATATAGCAAAATATTAAGCAGATTTTGTGCACTTTTTATACATATCACAATCTCACTCGACAAGATGTAAAGTTGTAGACATAAGATCTTGAGCTTATAAAAAACACATACTTGTTGTTTTTTGTTTGATAAAGTCGTAAATAAGCAATTTCTTGCTCAAATATATAAAGAGCTACAGACATGCAGCCTCATATTCAATAAAGTTGCATTCATGGTCATGTGCTTGAAAATAATGTTGGTGTGTAATATTGCACTTACTATGACATAAGTATATGATCTCGTACTCAACAAGACATAAAGCCACATAAATTTTCTCTCACTTGAAAAATGTGAATATAAAGGAGAATACATTACTCTTACATATATCCTTAGGAAAAACTAGGAATTTAAAGATTCCATTTCTTAGGAGCTCAGTTGTTCTGCACTACAATGGGCTACCAGAGTTTCCCTTATCTAACAATGTAGCTTGTGATTAAGACATGCTTATTTGTATTGACCTTGTTAAACAATCTCTGATTGCTTTCTCTCTATATTGCATAAATTGTACAATTGTGATTGAGACTTAGACAAACTCTATCTTTTCCCATTAAGTTGAATTTCTCTTCAACCCATTCCAATATTTTGTTCCACTCTGACTCATACTAGTAAAGATTTTAAATGTGTTGAATGTTGGCGTAAGTGGAGGAGGTGAAGCTATATTTGAAGTAAAGATGGTCAATGCTTTCTTGCTCACTACAATATAGCTCACAAAGCTTGTCAATAGATCCAACTATCATGTTTTTAGTTTTCAATCTTTTCCTAGCTACAAGCTAAGTAATAAAGGAGGCTTTAGGTTTTAAGGACCCTTTCCATACGATATTATACCAAGAAATGAAAGGGATAGGAGGCTTAAGTGCTTTGATGCATGTAAAGTTTGAGTAGTCTCCGTTATTGCTTAAGGACTAAGTAAGTTTATCTAATGTAGATGAATTAAGAAGCTAGCTAGCTAGAAAAGTAATTCAGGAGCCTATTAGCCCCTTTGCCTTAAAAGTTGCCAAAATTATGCTCAATTACATTACTGACTCCTGCCTAGGGAGGGATTCTTGTGTGTAGTGAAATAATATCTTCCCTGAGACAAAAAGGACTTAAGGAAGTCCAATTATCAAACCAAAACCATACACCCTCTCCATTCCCTATCTGAATTTTGATAAATGGATAAACAGTAAGCCTTTTTCTTAGGATCTAAATGAAGGGCCAAGAAAATTCTTTCCTTTCATTAATTTTTCAATCAGTTGGTTTCCCTACAATAGAAATCATTAATCCATTTTCTCCAAAGTGTTTTTTTTTTATCTTTGAATAGTCTCCAATTCTTTTTGGCCACTTGCATAGATTAAAAAGTATATATTAATGTGAGGCCAAGTCCCCCTTCTTGCTTCGTCCAATAAAGCTACTCCTACTTTATTTTAACACCTTTGGCATTGTCAATCTTACTTGACCAGAGGAAAATTTTGAAGCATTTTCAAATATCTTTGATAATTCTTTTAGGAAGTAGAAGATGAGAACTCTAGTGAGTATGGAGGTTGTTCAACACAGAGATGATTAGTTAAACTCTACCAGCTTGAGACAAAGCTTTATTTAGCCAACAATTGATGGTTTTCTTGTATTTCTCCAATATCTTCAAACGATCCTAACATTTTAGATTTTTGCTAAAATGGGGACCTTTAAGTAAGTGAATGGAATAGCATGAGTATTCAAAGTAAAAATATGTTAAAGGCTCTCAATATTGGATGAATCTGAAGAGAAATAGATTTTAACCTTGCATTGATTGGTGATAAGTCCAGAGTTCCTACAGAAACTCATGAGGAATTAATGTAAGATGCAGTTTGATTCATGGTGTGCTCTATAAAGCAAAATCAAATCATTTGCAAAGCATATATGGGAACTGGACATTTCCTTAAATTTATGTTGATACTTGAATCAGGTCTTCTAGATTAGTTGAAATAAATATTCTTGTTCAATATTTCCATAGAAATGACAAAAAGATAAGGAAAGATAGGATCTTTGTCTTATGCCATTAAACTCTCTAAATTGCTTGGTTTGAACTCCACTAATAAGGATACTATATGAAGGGGATGATGTGCAGACATGAATCCATTTTATAAAGAAGTTAGGGAAGCCAAACCATTTCAAACATGTAAGGATGAAATTCCAGTGAAGTCTTTCAAAGGCTTTAGAGAAGTCTATTTTAATGGTGATAGGTCTACGTGAGTTATAATCTCTCATCAATTCTTGCACCAAGAGAATATTATCAGAAATATTTATGCCATGTATGAATGCTCCTTGAGATTTATGTATGATGTGGTTCAAATTCTCTTTAAGCTTGTTAGCAAGAAGCTTTGAAATCACCTCATAGATGGTATTGCAACAAGAAATTGGTTGAAAATCATTGAGGCAACTTGCATTGAGAAGTTTGTGGATCAAGAAAATGTGATAGCATTGATTTACCTCAATATTCTTCCTAAATTTAGAAATCCCATTACAGTGTCAACAAGGAGCTTACCAGTAATATGCCAGGTTTTCTGGAAAAGAAGGCACTGAACCCATCAGGGCCTATGTCTTTCATAGGATTAAGATTGAATATAACTAATTTAATCTCGTGAAGAGTAAAAGGTTATTGAATCTTTATCAATGTCTCCTAAGATAAGGATGAAGGAGGACTAATAAGCTCTACTAGTTTTTGCAGGTTAGAGAGACTAGGAGCAGTTAGAGCACCAAGAAAAGATTCAAAATAAGAATATCACATTCCTCACTGTCAGTAACCATCTAATCATTGAATCTAAGAGACAAGTTATCTTGTTAAGGTTTCTCCCGGTTAAGACAAAATTGTGATAAAATTTAATGTTGAAATCCCCTTCTCTCAGCCAGGGTATTATTGCTTTCTGCATAAGTAATGAATCATTTTCTCAAAGTGCCTTATTATACATCTGCATCTTACTAGCCTTAGCGTTTTTGTATGCAGTGTTGTTAGGATGGAGGTAACAGGCCTCCTAAACTCTTCTCATCTCTCTCTTAGCTTCTTGCAACTTTACAGAGTTAGTGGACTAATCAGCTTTATAGAAGTTCTTCAATTTGTTTATAAGAATGTGAAGCATTTTCATCAGTTGAAAAGCTTTACAACCTGAAATTCTGATACTCCAAACATCATGAACCAACTCTATAAAACCATCCCTGCTTATGAGATAGATGAAGAATTTGAAAGGAGATTTGTAGGCTGTAGAGGGTGTGAAGTTAAGAACTTCCATAGTGGAATGATCATAATAAAGAGGGTTCCAAAAAGGGCATATGAGTTAGGGATTTGACTCATCCATAAGTGGTTAACTAGCATCCTATCCAACTTCTTCCTAATGAGGTAATTTCCTTGTTGTTTATTACTTTAGGTATAGAAACATCCAGTTGATCTGAGGTCAGTCACTTCTAAGGTAGTCAAGTTCTATACCAAGATTTGAAGTATTTAAAGGGTAAGGATATAGAAAAAAATCTCCTGCAATCAACCAAGGCAAGTTTATAAAAGATTGAATATAGAATAGCTCCTCCCATAGCTTAGCTCTCTAAATTTGAAGTTGGATGCATAAATGATTGTAATCTTAATCTCATTCCCTGTATCAATGAGTTTTCACCTAAGATGAATAAACTGATCTAAAGTTTTAATCACAAAGACCTGAATTTTCTAAATATTATAAGTAAACAAGATTCTACCATTGTAATGGTAGTCATGGTTTGATCCATACTTCCAGTTTTTCCCCAGTATTTTCATAGCAATGTGAAGTTTATAAGCTTTTATTCTTATTTCAATTAGCCAAGCAAAATTGGTTTCTTTTCCATCAAAATGATCGTTTACAACTTGACCTTTATAAGGCTTATTAAAGCCTCTAATATTCCAAAAAATCATAAGTATTTAGACAAAAGAGGGTGTTTCACCAACCCCTTTTGTCTTTCCTTCTTTTCCTACCTAATCTTCTATTAGATGCCAAAGTGAATTTTTTATTCAACATTTATATTTCATCAGGGAAGCCTTGAAGAGATTCTTCCTCTTCATGTTCATTTTCAATATATTTGCACTAGTTTTTCCCTTGTCACTAGTTGGAGCAGGGTCATGATTTTCAAGCTGAGCCTCACTTTCTACTACAAAAGCATTCTAGTCTTCAGACATTATGCCAATGGAATTGGTTTCTATGTTTGGGGTTTCTAGTTCTTCCACTGTCCCCATTAGCTCATTGTTATCCCTTTTAGAGAACTTTCTACTAATAGGCTTCCAAACTTCTTGTCCCATCTAAGGTTTCCAATTGTAGGATAGTTGAATTTCAGCTTTTACAAGTTCCTTAGCAGGACTAAGTTTCATAATAAGTAGGACTTTAGGTAGGGACTTCTTGGGATTAATCTCCATAAAAATTTGAGCAAAACATACTTTTTAAAGCTTAGTATTGACTGAGTCGAAAGCCATTGATTTTCCGACTACACTAATGAAAAAGCTTAAGCTATCTATAGACCAGTACTCAAGAGGAATGTTATGGAAATTGATCCACATGGGGATGGATTCAATATTATTTTTGTCAAATTCCAGATCTGGTACCCATTTTTGAATGAACATAGGTTGTCCACTCATATGCCAAGGCCTTCTTTCCAATATCTTACGCATACTATCATCATTTGTAGACTTTAAAAAAAACCTCTTCAGTGAATAGAATTCTATCTGACCCCTTTTTTACCGCAGCCAGATTGAGCCCAAAATTTATATGAAAAGAAAAGCTAACCTTTTGTTTAGGAAGAAACCTACCAAGGTATCTCTATATTAGCTCCTTATTGGAGAATCTTGAGAGGAGGAGATACTACATCATTAACCAAGGTAGAAGAGAAATGTTTAGGCTTTGCTAAGGAGGTCTCGGAGGAAACTACAGTTGCTCCAATATTTCCCAACACCACTCGAGTTTTCAGTTTTTTGCTTGCACAAATCCCTTGCAATGTTGAAATCTAGAGATTTTTGAAAATTAGGAAAATGGTTTTACAATGCTTCTAAGGGAGTGGAGCCTCCCTCGATAGTTTCCATGGAACTTCCTAGAGTAGAAACTTAATTGAAAACTTTTTGGAGCCCACCAAAATTTCAATTGCAAAAGGAAAGTTACTGTTTTAGGAAGGAGAGTTACTGTCCATGCAAAAGAGTAACATTTGCCAAAATTCAGAGTATATATGTGTTGATCAACAGACATGTTATTTTTCACTTGATAATAATGCAAACTTGTAAACTTACACTAAAATACATGCAATCTCATAATCAACAATGACGTGAACAGTTTTGCACTCAACAATGAAACATGTACATACAGTTTTATTAAATAATATGAAACACAATAGACATGTAGTCTTACACTCGAAAAAGATGTATACTTGCCATTTTGCACTCAGAAAAAGATATTAACATACAGTTTTGCACTTAAAAAAGATGCAAAAATGCAGTGCCATGCTCAATATGATGTATCGTCATAAACAAGCCTTTACCCCCCGTTTGGTTACTGTCCCCGTGAGTGGGGACAGTGGACGGGGACAAAAAAATTCTGCCCCCTGCATGTTTGGTTGACGTCTCCCTTCTTTTTGTCCCTGACTCCGGAGGACAGAGACACTGAATTTTTGTCTCTCCCAAAAAGGGAGGACAGGGACAACGTGTCCCCGACTCCGGCACACTCGACAAATTTTTTACATTTCTGTCCAACTCTTTCAGCCTATTCTTCCTCGACTCCTTGCTGTCTTCTCCCAACGACGGCGTTTAGTCAATATTTATTCAAATTTATTCAATATTTATTATTATTATTTATATAATAAATATTGAATAATTTGAATATTAATTATTCAATATTTAATAATTTGTGTTTATTATTATTCAATATTTAATACATTTATTATTAAATATTGAATAACAATAAATATTCAAATTTATTCAATATTTAATAATTTGTGTTTATTAGTATT
>JANPWU011005615.1:0-12877 GCA_024707465.1 Erythroxylum daphnites
GTAAAGACCTAAACCTAGCATCTATTCCATATATAAGGTACTATTTTGCCATGATACAGGTATGAGATTTCAACCCTAGTTTCTTCTTTGTTTTCAGCGACCAAAACTTCTCCAAAAAGACTAATTTGAGCGTCGGAGGGGCCTGCCGGCAATCAATCCCCGGCGTGCCTTATTTGTTTTGCAGATATTCAGCAGTCAAGGTCACACAGAATCATGAATCCGAATAGCGATGTCCAGCCCTAGCAAAATTTGACTGAACCAGGTACGAAATAAAAGGTTAGTTGTACCGAATTTAAATACTGATCGGTATCCGCCTGTTTTGAAAATTTAAAAAACTAGAGGGACTTTTTAAAAAAAATTTCTAAAATTTTTTAAATTTCCCTCCCTCCTTTCGACTCCTACATTTCCTTTTCTTTTTTTTCAAAGTTTTTTAATTAGTTATTTTATTTACTTCAACTTTTATAATTGTTACGAGTTTTTAATTTTTGTTTTTAAAATAATAATACATTTTTTAGTACTAATAATTATTATAAATTAAATAAAACTTAAAAATAAATTATTTTTATTTAAATTTATTTTAATATTTTATATAATATTTATTAATAAAGTATTTAAGAATATTTTATTTTTTAAAATAAATAATTTAAAAATTATTATTTATAAACTAATATGTATTTTATATATTTTTAATTATTAAATCAAAATTTATATATTTAAAAATATATTTTAAATTTAATTATATTTATTAATAATTATTAAATTAAATTTATAAATTAAATTAAAATTGTGATTATTATTTTTTATTATGATTTTTTGAGACATGATTAAAAATATATAGTGCAATTGTACAATATAACAATAAAATATTTTGTAATTTTTAAAAAAATTCGGGGATTATTTCATAAATTTAAAAAATTACTCGAAACGATACCCAATATTAATCGGTATTGGTATAGTGCCGTATTAGAACCCAATCTAATACCAAGTCCGGTACGGTATTCGTAACATCGTGACAAAATGTTATAGATAATATTATTTTCTGAAATTGTTAGCAAACACTACGAAGGAAAATGAGAAGTGTTCATCATATTGATTGAAGTTACTGCATATAATATAGGGAGGATTAATTTTCTTTTTGTTTAATTTTTGATTTAACAATCTATTGCCTCAGTATGTGTTTTTTTAGAGTTGAAGAGCTTATAGAGGAAGCTTGAAAATTTATGTTGAGTTGTAAACAATATTGAAAAATTCAATCTGTGAGATCCCACATCGGTTGGAGAGGGGAATAAAGTATGCCTTATAAGGGTATGGATACCTCTCCCTTACAGACGCGTTTTCTATGACCTAATGGACCAGATCCTATCAGAACTCTGAGGTTAAATGTGCTTGGGTGAGAGTAGTTCTAAGATGGGTGACTTCCTGAGAAAGCCTCAGGAAAAGCAAAACCGTGAGAGCTTGGCTGGGCCAAGGCCCAAAGTAGACAATATCTGTAAGCGGGTAATCTAGGATGTTACAAGTGGTATCAGAGCCGGTACCCGAACCGTTGTGCCAGCTAGGCTGAACCCCAAAAAGGGCTATGCCCTAAGGAGGTGGAGAGTGTGAGATTCCACATCGGTTGGAGAGGGGAACAAAGTATGCCTTATAAGGGTATGGATACCTCTCCCTTACAGGCACATTTTCCATGGCCTAACACACTGGATCCTATCAGAACTCCAAGGTTAAATGTGCTTAGGTGAGAGTAGTTCTAGGATGGGTGAGCTTTTGGGAGAGGCCTCGGGAAAAGTAAAACCGTAAAGGCTTGGTTGGGCCAAGGATCAAAGCAAACGATATCTGTAAGCGGGTGATCTGGGCTGTTACATTGAGTTTGCTCAACAAGCCTAACAATGCATATAACTCTGATTTATTATTAAAACAATGGAAGGCAATAATCACGTTCTTAATATGTACTTAATATTTTAACATGGGACTTAATTTTGATTGTCTTGTCAAACACAAAATTACATGTAGTAATATCCTATACATAAAACATGCAATTTAATATACGTCCAATATATATATACATATACATATATATATTATGCAACTTATGCACTCATAATCAAATTATATGCATAAAACATCATGCTTTGTTTGATTCTAGTTATTGATCTTCATAATTTGATTAAACTCATTTATTCCTAAATAAATGAATTCCGATTCCAAATAGAAATTTAATTTGATTTGAAAACAATTTTCAAATCCAATTAGAAACTATTTCCAATTATCTTGAATCCTTTAACAAAATATAATTGAAATAATTTTCAATAAATTTTGCTTCTTACTCATTATAATTTAGAAAAACTCCTTTTTTAAAATTCAACCACTAAGAACTTCTAATCAAATTAGAAAAATATTTCTAATCTAATTAGAAATTGGTTTTCCTTGATTTAAAAAATAATTTTTTAATATTAAAGAGAGTTAGTTTCAAAATTAAATAAAACACTTAAATAATTAAGAAATTCTTTTATATTATTTATTTAGAGATTAATTTCTTAATTAATTAGAAAGTCTTTCCTTAATAAATTAGAACATTACTTTAAAAAATATTAAGATAGTTCAATTTTGATAATTAATTAATAAAAGCACTTTTCACAATTTAACCAAGAGAAATACATTTGCTTACATCAAGAAACTTATTATTCATAAATAAAGAAAAATTTCTTAATAAATTGAATAATATTTCTTTTAAAAGCCATAAATTTAATTTATATCAATCAATTTGAAATAAATAAATTTAGTTTTGAAACACCTTTCTTAATTACTTAACAAAACTTTTTTCTTAATTTTAAGGAGTCTAATTAATTAATTATAATCTAATTGAAACTAACTAATTCTAATTTTAGAAACTGCTTTTCTAAAATTAAATTTGGAATCAATATAATTATTAATGATAATCAAATTGAGAAAAATACTGACTTAATTTTGAAATTGATTTTGAATTAAAAACCTTTTTAAATTATTTTTGATTATGGGCTAATCTAGAATTGGATTACATCTAATCCAAAAACCAAACAAGCTCAAATTTAACTTTGGAATACATTATTCTAATGCCCAAACACATTCTTCAACACGTTCTTTGTGTGAAATCTATTAAGTTCCCAAATATGTTGGCAACAAATATAAATTATAACCTTGAATCATATTTAAGAATAGATAAATTAAACTCCTTTAATTTATTTTTTAATTCTCTAATTAAAAATTGTATATCCATAGATCAAGGTTAGCGTCTAGCAACTCATCATGACCACCAAAATATTTAGGAATGTCAAAGTGGTTTTGACTAACCTTTTAATGTATGATTTTTCTATATAATTCAATTCTTTCATCATATAATGTTTAGAATTAATGCCTACTCTATTTGTGTCCAATCATGTTACTTCTCCACCATTAGCTATTGATTCAATTAATAACATTTGTAAACTATTTTACAAAGTTTCATTCCACCTTGGCCAAGGATTTTTTAAATCAATAGTAATCGAGAAAAATAGAGCATTCTCCTTAATTACTTTAGGGAGATGAATCCTATTTTGATCACTCTACTACCTCTATATAGTTCATATTACATCCAATGACTACTGACTGAGATATTATTGACTAGAATAGGTCATAAACAATATCAAAACATAGCAATCCTTAGATAAGATAACTATGGCGATCTCAAGTTAAAGGATCACTATACAATCATCACAATTAGAATTTCTATAGACATGCAAGTAATGTTCCAAATGAATTTCTCATATGGAGTTAGTTCGGTAGACTTATTCTTTAACAAGCACCCACATGTTTGTTTAAGTATCTCCGTGTTTTAGTCTATGAAATTAGCTTATTCCTTTATAAAAAAACATAACATATGCTAGTCTTTTTTACTCTATTAATGTGCAGTCTCAAATAACTAGGAACAATTTAGGGATAATATATGAATGCAATATGAATCTCATAATTATGATCTCATAATAATTTCATTTGCAATGTATATTTATCCCATGGACTTTATCATACACATATGAATATGTGTAAGATGAAGAATGCCTTTAAATTATTTTTCCGCTAATATTATAAGGAATAAACCAACAATAGTTTTAACAAAAGTCTAAGAAAGCCCTTATCATTATTTCTGATATCAATTTACCCATAATGTTTACATACTAGGATAATTTGCTTCAAAAAGAGTCACTTCATCATGTTTTTGTTAATTAGATTTAACGTTCCTATTATAGTGGAATATGAGGCATGCCAAGTAAACTTAGAGATCAACTAGGTAGCTGATGTGTCATATACAAATTAAATTTATTCTTTTAAGAATTTTTATTAATTATTTTGAAAAATAAATGTTAATTTGATTTCACACACCAAATTACCCTAAAACCATCTATAAAAATCTCTAATCCTAACTTAATAAATCCTTAAATCTCAAACGGTTATCTTTGTGTTTCATCAGCCCTTATTTTTATGCTTATTTTTTATTCCTCTTCTTCTATCTTTGACTTAATTGCTTACTATTTCTTTGATTACTTCTATCTTCGATTTGACCACCCCCTCCCCTTTTCAACCCAGATGATAGCTCCCCAGATAACTAATAAGAAGAAAAATCAATAGCTGATAGTTTTAGGCTCAAGCACAAACAATTAGGAATCTGACCTCTAAGGTTGTTCCTAACAAACGAAACAGTTGTCAATGACCTACATTATTGGAAAAAAATTAGTAGGGATTGTCCCTAAGAGATTATTATTACTCAAGTCAACAACTTGTAAATCCCCAAGCCTAAAAAGACCTAGGTTTATGGTCCCTATGAATTTGTTCTTGGAAAAGGACATAAGTTGAAGTTACCATAGCCTTAAAATTTCATGACTAATCTGCCCAAAAGAGGGAAGCTATCCAGAATTAGCTTGGTCACTAATAGGTGTAGATTATATTATGTTTTTATAGGTGTTTAAGTGCATTTTTAAGTATTTCTTACATGATTATCATGTTTACAGGCTTAGAATTTTGTTATTGTTAATGTTTGTATGCATTCTAAATGTTTGTTTGGTTTAGAACAGGAATTAGATCTTAATTTTATGTTTCAAAAGGTATTTGATACGTTTGTAAGTGGTGGAAGTCAAGAAATTGAAGAATGAAGAAGATGGAGGAAGTTTTAAGGTGGCATGATCGTGCATAATTGAGCACAATCATGACAAAGAGGTTGAAGCAGGAGTATGATTGTGACTCCAAGGTCACAATCGTGACCGAGGTTTCTTTAAGCATGAGTTTTTTAATTTTTTGATGGCTGGGAGCTATTTTTGGAACCAAAAAAAGTAGGGAAACCTTAGAACCTTGATACACTATAAAAGAAAATGAAAAACACAAAAAGGAAGCAGAAGCCAACACATCAAACAAGATTAAGAGGAGACGTCAAGAAGAGCTTAAGAGAAATTTAAGATTTCCAGCTCAAGACGTAAGCTAGTTTTTCCTTCTTTTTTCCTTTAATTCTTTCATTGTCTTAAATGTCTATTTGAATTTATAAGATGCCTAAAATGATCATAGGTATCTAGATCCATATTATGGATTGTTCTTGAATTGTTTATGAACATTATTTCTTTTTAAATTTAATACATTGATGAATGTTTGTGATAATTGTCGTGCACATAGTTAATAATAAATCGAGAGAGTGAGTCAAGTCATTAGTGTTAAGGTATGCAACAAGTGCTGGCAACTGAATAGACCTACAATTATCAGATTAATGAACAATTGAGGAGAGATCTAAATTGTGAAATTAATTATCTATAGGATTGCTTCAGATCTATTTGAATAACTTCAGAGTAGTTTACGAATCGAGAGATTACAAATCTATGATTATCGAACTCAATTAGGGTTATTAAATTAGATCTTGAGAGAGAGTAATTAAACTTTAGGATATCTTGGATGAAACATAAATTGAATTAACAAGATTAAGGAAAACAAAATAAGCATAAAATAGTTCTTAAGTATTTAACTTTGATCAAACTCAAATTCATTGGTAGCTTACGTATCAATTCTTATTTGTTTCGTTTTATTATTTTTTAAAATTTGTTATTTATTTTATTTTAAATTAATTTCTTAGTACCTTAGACAAAATTCAATTCAAATTGCTTAGGTGTCTATAGTCATTGCGGGAACGATACCTTTTGTACTACAAGATATGATTCGTATACTTGCAGTGTTGAGAGTTTTATTATATATAAAACTTGCTCAACAAGTTTTTAGTGCTATTTTCAGGGAATTTTAGCATCTTATACTATTTGAATTCCTTTGACCTAAGGATTTGATACTTTTTTTATGTGAGTGCAGATACTTAAATGAAAAAAGAACAAAAAAAATATTTTACATCAACTTAAAACTGAATAACAAGTAAATTTTTTTCTTCCAACCAGTTGAAGGCATTACAATATGGATGGGAATTACTATAAAACATACAATCTTGGGTGATAGTACCACCCAAATTATTCATGGATTAACAATGTGGGACACTACATAAGTGAAAAGGTCTATAAAGTTTCCAGCGGGATAGGTTTGAATTCTTGGGGTCAAATTTGGATAAGATAACAGACATGTTTAACCCTAAGGATGACGAGTTACTAGACTAGGTGGACAAATGGGAAAGTAAGATGAGGATGGAAGCCTAAATTGGTCGATTCATAAAGAACCATTCCTCTAATCTTCATAACTTGGAGGTTCAAATGGACCAACCTACCAATGCATTGTTAACAAGGAATGTTATGGAGTCTTCTAAGTGACATAAAAGCATAACCGATATCCATCTTGTGTTATGAAATTTGTGGGGTAACCACCATAATTTTCAATGTTGGGCACTAGATTATATGTGGGAGAACCTATATTGCTTACGAATCTGTTCTCAGAATATGTTCCATGAGCATAATGATAATTCAACATGAAGTAACTCTTATGCTGATGCAATGAACAATTACGTTTCATTTGAATCTTTAATGGAAGATCTTGACAATAGCGAAGCTAGCCATCGAGTCGTCCAAGAGAGTATTAATTTGGCCGAAGACACTAAACCAAATATAGCATGCCATTGGAGCCCATTAATGTCTCAGAGTGACAAGGAGAAAAAGATTAATAATATGAATGAAGTTGCCATTTAAAAAGAAATAGAAGAACAAAGGACAGAGAACATAGAGTTTGAAGAAGCTAAAAAAGTCTTTGTTTAAGAAGTAGATGGAGAAGGGGAAGAGGAATAGATGACAACGGACATAAAGCTTGAAGAATACAAAAAAGTCTCTGCTCAAGTAGCCAATGAAGAAGAGGAATAGGAACATATGATAGAGGACATAGAGCTTAAAGAATACAATGAAGTCTCTACTTAAGAAGTGAAAGAAGAAGAGGGACGAGGATGATTGCGGAAGAAGAAGAACAATTCACCTTCGTAAAGGTGTTGGATTTGATAAATGATTCAAAGAGTTTCAACATTCCCTATTTTATTGACAGTTTGTTACCAAAAAGGACATTACTAAACTTAATTGATTTTCTTAATTTCATCAATTTTTCCTCATTATCTTGAACTGTAGCTTATTTGCAGACTACTAAACTGCCATGTAAAGAAAATGGTGGCACCAAACCACTTATATAGACCCAAAACCAAGCTAAATAAATAACGTGACCTAATTGAGTAACTGAGGGACATTCATGACAAATTGTCTGCCTTCACTTTAAAAGAAGGTTATCATTAAATAAAATATAAAAAATGGTGTTATAATAAATAAACCTACTGATGTTTTAACAATGGCAAGAATTTTCATGAAAGCTTACTTAATGATTTTTTATTGATCAATAATAATAAATGCATGCTTATAAGTGCCACAAGTGTATGAATAGGGTGTTAATATTTTGATTGATATGTATATTCAAATCAAAACACTTAAACATAAAAGGAATAAGTTAGTATGTTGGCACATTTTAAGTGATTGTTGTTTGAGATTGAGTTCATTCTATAAGATTGGATGCCATTGTACCATTACTGTATTGTTGCATGATTGTGTGATTGTATATGTTTATGTGTTTTGCATATTTGTAGTTTTTAGCTTTGATTGAGGACAAGCAAAATTTTAAGTTTAGGGATTTTCATAGGTGTAGATTATATTATGTTTTTATAAGTGTTTAAGTGTGTTTTTTAAGCATTTCTTAGGTGATTATCATGTGCATAGGCTTATAATTGTGTTAATGTTAATATTTCTACCTATTCTAAGTTTTTGTTTGGTTTAGAGTAAGAATTGGATCTTAATTTTATGTTTCAAGAGGTTTTTGACATATTTTTTAGTGTCGAAAATTAGGAAATTAAAGAATGAAGAAGATGGAGGAAGCTTAAAGGTGTCATAATGGTGACAGAGAGGCTGAAGTAGGAGCATGATTGTAACCTTGCTAGATACACATTTTTTTTTGTGTATTTTGAGGGTTCAGAGCTATTTTTGGAACCAAACAAACTGGGGAAATCCTAGACACAACCCTAGAACCATAATGCGCTATAGTAGAACATTAAAAACACAAAAAATAAGCAGTAATCAACAAATCAAGGAAGATCCAGAGGAGACATAAATAAGAGCTTTAGAGAAAATCTAGATTTCCAGTTCAAGACATAAACAAGATTTTCCTTCTTTTTCCTTTAATTCTTTCATTGTCTTGGATGTTTATTTGGATTTCTAAGATGTTTAACATAATTATAGGTTTGTATATCCCTATTAGGAATTGTTCTTGAATTATTTTATAAACCTTATTTAATACATTAATAAATGTTTGTGATAATTTTCATGCATATACTTGATAGTAAATCAAGAGAGTGAGTCAAGTAATTAGTGTTAAAGTGTGCAATGAGAGTTGGTAACTTAATAGATGTACAATTATCATATTAATGAACAATTGAAGAGAGATCTTAGTTGTCAAATTAATTATCTATAAGATTGCTTCAAACCTAGTTGAACAAGTAAGGAGTAGTTTGTAAATTGAGAGATTACAAATCTATAACTATCAACTTCAATTTGGGTTATTTGATTAGATCTTGAGAGAGAGTAATCAAAACTTTAAGATATCTTGGATCAAACAAAAATTGAATTAACAAGATTATGGGAAACAAAATAAGGATAGAATAGTTTATAAGTCTTTAACTTTGATCAACCTCAAATTTATTGGCAGTTCACTTATCAATTCTTCTTTGTTTCTTTTTATTATTTGTTTTAAATTTTTTATTTTTTTAATTTCAAATCAATTTCTTAGTACCTTAGGAAAATTTCGATTCAAATTGTTTAGGTGTGTCTAGTCCTTGTGGGAATGATACCTTTTGATACTACAAGATATGATTTGTATACTTGTGATATTGAGAGTTTTATTATATATAACTTGGTAAATAGTCACCCTATGGATTGCATGTGATATTTACCTAATAGTAGGGGTGTAATCATCTTTTGACCATAATTTTAGTTTACAGTAAAGGTTTTGTAGACAAGCCTTAAAGATGATCAAACTAAGGAAATCACTGTTAAAACTTGGGTTAAACGACTATACTAAAACTATAGCCAAAACCAAAAGATAGAGTTTGAACATCATTTTCCATCTTCTTTAGGATTTCACTAAAGATGGAATCTTTTAAGAATGTAACTTCATGAAAAAATCCAAACAAGAATAATGTAACTCTGTGAAGGATTTTATCATTAGCAGTATAAGATTTGGGATTTGTTTGGTCAAAGTTAAGGATTTCTACAAATGATGATAGAGCAATTTGGGGGTGTGAAATCATATTAGCATGTGTTTTTTATTTTTAAATAATTTTTTTGAAACTTATTTTTAAATAATTAATAAATAAATTCTTAAAAATAAATTTAATTTGTATATGATACACCAGTTGCTAGGTTGACATCTAAACTTATCTAACATACCACGCGTTCTATAATAACGGGGTCATCACATTTAACTGATAAAAACATGATGGAGTGACTCTTTTTTAGGAAAGTTGTTCTATTTTGTAAACATAAGTGGTGAACTGGTGCTAGAGATAACTTATAGGCCTTCTTAAACTTTTTCCAGACATCGAGAGGCAAGCTATACCTTTTTTCTTTTGTTTGATGCAAATGAAAGGAAGAAAAGTACACGACCCCGAAAAAGGAAAGCTACTGACGTTCAAAGAGAACGCCAAACTTATCTGCTAACAAACTAAGGCCAACCTCAGGAGGAGGCGCTTCCAAAAACTGAAAGGAAGTGGGAGAACGACTACCCATTTTCGCAAGCACATCAACGACTTGATTGCCTTCACGCAGGCAATGAATAAGAACAACAGTCCAATCCCAGTGTAACATTGCGGAAATATCACCCAACAAGTTAGCATGAGGATGAACCAGAAAATGACCATCTCGAATCAAACGAATCTAATTACAAATAATCTGTTCCTTTTCAACCCTATAAACTGAAAATCTTAGTAATCATTACAATAAATATTAGAAGGATTCAATTAGATATTTTATAAGTAGTAGCTATATGTGATTAGATGATGTTAATTCATTATTTTTAATAGGTATAATAGTGATAAAGATAATCACGTAATTTTATAATGTCATGAGTAAACAAGTAGAAAATTAATTGACAACTCCTAACGCATCTCCTATCTAAATTCTTCTTTCTCATTTTTGTAATTCCATTTTATAGTGTAGAAACTTAAAGAAAAGAATCTAAGTTTCTTTTAAATATAAAAACGCATTGCATTTTAGACTAAATCCATTAGATTAGTGTTTTTGTGTGAATAATTGTTGACATTTTAGTTTTAGTTTGATGTTAAGGAAGAGAAGAAGTGTCGAGGCATTAATAATGGTGGAAAATAAGTGCAAAATATTAGTCTTCACTGCTTCCCTCAAAGTTTTTCCTTGACATCTAAACCAAATGACTAGTCTTAAGGTTCATTTTGGCAATAACAGACAATCCTGACACCTGAACCAAATCACTCCAAATGAAGTTCATTTTGCCATTAGGCAATTAGGTCACCTCAATCAGATTAGTTCACTTAAGCTTTATTTCTTTACCAGTTAGGTTTCAAGTTATGTGTAGTTTCTTTAGGTATATGTACTTATAACTATTAACATATGTTGGTATTGATTACATTAGCCAATGATAAAAATTATTCAATGTATAGGTATTTTGTCATTAATATAGTGATATTTATAGTATAATATAAGGATTATATTACGGATTGTTATTTAACAATTAATGTAAGTATTATATTCTAGTATTTTTAGTGTGTTTTTTTTATTACCCACATGTTAAGTTTCCTTAAAGATGTGTTTTTTTGGCAAGGAAAATGAATTGTGAAAATTTTGAAATGTTATATTTCATCTCCATTAATATAATTTCTGCAATTAAATATTGTAACTAAAAAATTAAAAATCTTGATTTTAATGTTTGAATGCCACATCTCTATATTGGAAATACCACTAAGTAATAAAAATTGTACCAAGATTGTTAGAAAAATACTATGACTAACTGCTTACATATTAGAGACACCCTTGTTTTAATATATAAACATCCTACTAGAAATAAGCATAAGTATTACCATACCTTATTACATATCATATCAGACATATGTACATGAAATAGCATCATTCATTTTAAATAAGTAACATCTTCGCTTTATAGTGAGAATAACATGACTTAAGATAAAGAATATCATGTCTCAATATAATATACACTTTAAAATGGGAATAACATAACTGAAAACAAAGAATACTCTCCTTCAATACAAAGTATACTAGCACTCTTTACATTCAATACCATGTCTGAATTAAAAAATATTATCATTTATTATAGATAACACCTACACTTTAAAATGGGAATACCATGACTAAAGAATATCATGCTTCAATATAAGGAACACCAAGGCCCAATCCATGTAATATTTTTCTTATATTAAGAAAACCATCATTCATTAAAAAAAAAGTACCACGTATACTTTAAAATGGGAATACCATGAGTGAAAAAAAAGAATATTCTACCTTTATATAAAGTATACTAGTATTTTGTTTTACATCAAATACCATACTTATGTATACAAAATGTCATTATTTGTTACAAATAAGTAAACCCTAAAGTTATATACAGGCAAAAGCTGTATTTTTGACCATAAGGTTTTTATAAAAGTACAAGTTAAACCCTAACAATTTTGAACATACAAAATGAACTATAACAATTACATAACACTCAAATTAAACCTTGAATGAGTAGAAATTAGAACACAATTAAGTCTTCTTTTATTATGTTCCATGTCAATACTAATATTGTACAAGTTTATTATTTTATTAGTAGCATAGGTACCATTGTCCTATGTAGCATATGTGATGACTGATAGATGCATATTTAACCATATTTATACTCTATATTTGATGTATGTTTGCTTGATATTTTATACTTTTATTGTATGTTTGGTACTTAATTTGCTCCAAGTGTGTTTATATGTTATAATTTCCTTTATTGACTTAAAGGAGAAGAATTCGAATAAAAACACAACATAAAACAAGATTTGAAGCAAAGAAGGTATACACAATTGTGTATCAGTCCATGTAGAATCACAAACTCTAGGTATTTTAGGTTATACATGGTTTAGTGCACCGTCGTGTATCAGACCATGTATCACCCAAAACCTTAAGAATTACTATAAAAAGACGTGTTCAAGGGCAAAATAGAAGAGAAGACATTTAGAGACTTTTAGTATTGGGTCCCGAGCCTTTTTGATTAATTGAGGAATTGTTTACGACTATTCAAGTATAAAGAAAGAAGAATTTATGAAATTGAAATTTAAATGAAAAATATGGTTTAGATTCAAGATGGA
>JANPWU011056428.1:0-12687 GCA_024707465.1 Erythroxylum daphnites
TAGCATTAGATTCCCTTTCATAAGCACAGCTTCAACCTCTACTTTCTGTATGCATATTTAGAGGCCACACAGGCTTGTGCATCTCTAGCAATGTTGATTATGTAATCAAAGCACATCAGTTTAATAAACTTATCGGTTCAGTTACTTTAATAGTGAATTGAAGAATCCAAGAAACAGTTCTAGATCTTATCCGGTGGGCTAAAAAGGGCAAGAATCATGCAGGGAGAAGACCCAGATGTTTCACTTAACCAAGTAAGCAGCTAACACACATACAATTAAGCTTCCCTAAAGGATACTGAGCATAGAGCTGCCATGGGATATCAATTATTTCCCATTGATATAAACTAAAGTCAGAAAATAATAATAATAATAATTAATTTTTTTAAGAATAATTATATTAATAAGAATACTAAATTTAATAATAATAAGAAGAAAATTCATAATAATAAGCAATTTTATAATAATAGTAGAAATTAAGATATATGTATTTAATCATAATAAGGAATTTAATAATAATAATAATAATATTATTATTATTATTATTATTATTATTAAATATAATTTAAAATATTAATAAGATTTTTAATAATAAGTATATATACTGAAGTCGGAAAATAAAAATAAAAATAATTAAAAATTTTAAGGAATTTAAATATAATCAGAATAATAAAGTTCATAATAATAAGAAGAAAATTACTAATTATAACAAATTTCATAATAATTAAAATTATTAATAAATTTAATAAGCATAACGAATATTATAATACTAACAATAATACTAATACTAATACTAATAATAATTGTAATAATAAATATAACAAAAAGATTAATAAAATTATTAACAAGGAATTTAATAATTATTATAATAAATTTCATAATTACTCTCCAGTAAATTTAATAACAATAAGTAATTTAATAATAATATTTAATAGTTATTATAATAATGAAAATATAATTTATTAATTAATAATTATAGTTACTATATAATTAGTATTATTATTAATTAATAATACTAAATAAATAAATATACACTTAATATCAACAACAAAATAAATAATGTCTATGAATTATAATAAACATGTTTTAATAATAATCCTGTACTGCAAAAATCGAGAAGTACATAAATAATAAACATTTAAACATGGCTTTGAAAACATGTTTCTTTGTCCAAGCCAAGCTGGTAGGCGGCTTGGCCGTTTTTAGTTTGATCTCCTCTGTCTGAATAGCACGCATGCTTTCAAAATATAAAGCAAAAACGGCGTCGTTTTTTTATTGGACAGAGTAAGACAGGATAAAATTAGACAGGTGATCTGAACTCCCCTCCTACTATCAGTGGGGTCTTTTAATCTCAGAAGCTAAGAGACACCTGTCACAAGCCACAACGTGCATACTTCTTGGTATACACGTCTTTTCTAGCTCCTTCCCTTGTCCAACAGTATAAAGCAAGTAAACAGTTTTATGTCATACTAGGGGATCTGCAAACAGAATCATATAAATGGAGCCACTGTTGTCATCGTTTCACCTCATCGATACTTATTCTTGTCTCTGAAATTGCAAGGACGAAGCCTCCGTAATAAACAGGAAACAGGTTGATTTTAAAACAATAATTTGATAAGAGAAGGCTGTGCAAGTAGAGTTTCATTATCGACATTAAATGATTGATGATACTAAAGTCGCTTCCAGCACCCAACATCACTAAAACGTTCCACATCAATGGCACTTGTAAGATCCTGAATTGTGAGATTCTGGGACACCGACGCACTCTATGGATTAATCGAAATCCTCTTCCAGAAATTAAACCGAAATCGTTGCTTGGGGGTTGCCATTACTTCTTTGACGTAACAAATTGAGACAAAGTCCCCTTTGTGTCAGGTCTCAAGCAACAGACTAGAATTTGCTGTAAATGCTTGTTTTGGCACATAGTTTTATCCCAAGTCCATTTCTTTTCAAGTTTCCGCGCCAGTGATGTACCGTTCTTGTCAGAAATGAAGGTAGGTTTTGATCACAGTTAACAAAGCCAGGCCATTACTCTCGGGGAATCTGAAAATTGGCACTTGGGCTATGACTACACTAATTGGTCTCTGGGGAACAATCCATTCTACATCGATGACACTTTAGGTCAATCCAAGAATTCCTAAAGCCCATTATAGTTAGTTTATTTCCAGAATTCTCAAGTTATAAGGCTATGACTTGGGCTATGACTACACTGATTGGTCTCTGGGGAACAATCCCTTCTACATCGATGACACTTTAGGTCAATCCAAGAATTCCTGAAGCCCATTATAGTTGGTTTATTTCTAGAATTCTCAAGTTATAAGGCACCAATCTTGGTCAAGTTCTGTCTTCTTGTGCAGTGTACAAATATGATCCACCGTGTGGAAATAAAGTAGATACAGTGTCCACATGTTGTAGCAAATCTATAAAGCAAGCTGTTGGCTAACCCTTACCAAGTAAGTGGATAAGCATTTTCTTCTTAACTGATGCAATGAAGGCCTCTCTATTTTGCTAATGGGTCGATCAAGTTCTTTGCAGTGCCATGTACAGATGTACTCTTTGTGTTCACGAAACATACAAATACCAGAAGTAGTAGCTGCAAGTCTTATTTAGAATGAGAACATTTCAATCAAATTTGCAGACAATGATTGACTATTTTAAATAATATATTAATATCTGTCTTTGGTCCTTCAATCCCTACCATGATAAATATACTGCATGAGCTTTCTGGATTGAAATGGAGTAACATGTGGTGGTTGTGTACACTACCACTCAGAGCGCTATTCTGACCAATTCGTGGTGGATATGATTTCAATTCTGAAATGTGATTGTTACGTAGCATTAACTAGCGCTGAAACTGACGTGAATCTGTTTGATCCAGATGTCCATGTCCTGGACTCTCTTCCTGGGGCCAACCATGCACCGAAAGTTGCTTCTGTTGAACCTCAATTATGTGTCCTAGGTGGTCCATTTAGTCTATATGACCCCACCTTGTCATACAAATCGTTCATCAAACTTTTATGGTTCCGTCATCATTATCAGAAAATATCCACCAAGCTCAAACCCATGGTTGTACGTACTATCATGCCCTCATGCAGCACAACAGATATAAACAAAATCTTCTGACGAAACCCAATTTCACGAAAGTAATGGATACGAACAAACAGAAACTATTGATCTTTTAAGCGCTTATAGCTAGAAAAATAAATGGTAAGTTGGCGAGGCGGGAAAGAGAGAAACTGGACAGAAGCAGTAACTATGATCGAAGAGAAAGAACATTAATACATATTTACAAGGGACTTTGCAAAAGTTGGCAAGCACCTGAAAAACTCGCATGAGAGTCTAACATAACCTACTTAAAACCCTTGTGTTTTGGTTTGGACTCGGGAGTTCATTTCAAAGGAGTTGTCATTCCTGCTAACTCTTTTCTTCGAGTTGGGGCCTGATTTAAAAATGGATTTCCTATTCATTATGTTTCTTGCAACATCAAAATTTACATAAGATATCACAACATTAAGATATCGGAGAACAAAGCACCATTTCTTGGAGATAATTTTAAATAGATTAAAATCAGGATAATATATAATATTTATGTGTGGTCACTTGGATTTTAAAATTGACTCGTAACTGGCTGTATATGTTATATACGACCTAGTGTAAGTTAAATATATTAACTTCTTAATTATTCTTTGATATCTCTCCTTATTTGTTAGGATTCGAGTATAGGAGAAATACAAAGACATGATTCAGGAGTATTTATTGGCTCACATATAGAATATTGAGTTCAAGTAAGAGATCCAAAGTATATAATTCCTTTATGAGATAAATAATTTTTACTTAGACCGAAAAATTTCAAGCATTTGGGAAGCTTAAAATGCGTTCCTCGTAAAAAGTTTATCATTATCTTCTCCACAGTTTTGACTAGCTTTTTGACAAGGGAAAGCGAGTACTCCAGTAAAGATGAAGGGAACATAGAACATATTTAATAAGTTGAACCCTACCACCATAAGACAAAAATCTGTTTGTTCATTTGCCCAATCACCTTTGAATTTTTTAAATAAGGGGAAGACAATCATTGAAAGCTAGTCTTTTGGTGGAAATAGGAAGACCTAGGTACTGTAGATGAAGATTTTTCTTGTCCATACTAGTCATAGAGGAAATAGTGCCCTAGAGAGGTCTGTCAAAGTAGAGAGAACAAAGTGACTTTTATGAAAATTCACTTTAAGACCTGACATCCTGGAGAATTCTTTAAGAGTACCCATTAATAGTTTCGCCGAATCTAGATGAGCTTTGAAGAAGAGAATAAGGCCATCTACAAAACAGAGATGAGTGAGTGATAATTTCCTACATTTAGAGTGAAACATGAATTTAGGATTGTAAGAGACTTTGGCCTTAATCATTAGCGAGAGCACTTCCATACATAGGATAAATAAGTATGGGGACAAGGGATCCCCTTGTCTGATTCCTCTCTTCCTTTTGAAAATTCTAGAAGGCGTGCCATCAATAAGCACACTGTAGGTTGTAGTTGTAACACAAGCCTTAATCTAATTAATAAAAGGATCTGGAAAATTGAACTCCTCAAGAACTCTGAATAGGAAGTGCCAACTAATGCAATTGAAAGCTTTGTTGAAATTTATTTTGACAGCACAGTTAGGGAATGAGTTCCTTCTGGTGTATCCTTTAAGAAGTTCCTATGTAATAAGAATGTTGTCCCCAATATCTCTATTTTTCATAAAAGTATTTTGATTCTCACTGATAATAAGGTTGAGTACTCCCTTCAGTCGATTAGTAAGGATCTTATTAATAATTTTGTAGAGAGGATCTTATTAATAATTTTGTAGAGAAAATTGATGCATGCAATCGATCTAAAATTGCCAAAAGTATAGGGGCTAGGAGTTTTAGGGATTAAACAAAGAAAAGTTTTGTTAAACTCCTTTAGGAGCACTCCATTAGCAAAAAATTCATGAATAGTCTCTCTAACCTTGGGTCCTATAAAGGACCATGCCTTTTGGAAGAAAAATCCATTAAGCCCATTCGATTCGGGAGCTTTCATCCTATTCATAGCAAATATCGTGGTATTAATCTCATCATATGTAATGTCTTCCACCATTTTCCTAGCAGCTTCAAGTGTGACATTGTTAGTGATAAAATTCTTAATAGGGTCCAAAAAGGAATCAGAATCCATATCCGAACTCAAAAGACCTCTATAGAATTTAGCAGCTTCCTCCATAATGCTTAATTGATCATTAAGACTTCTTCCCTCTGTACTGATTATCGATCATATTTTATTGACATTCCTTCTATCAGATAGGGAATTGAAAAAGAATTTAAAAGCTCTATCCCCTTCCCTGATCCAATTAATCCAAGCCCTTTGATGGATGAGTGAAAACTAATCTTGGACTGCTTTTAAATAGAGGTTAAGTTCCAGCTTTTCCTTCGAAAGAAGGTCCGAATCATTAAGATTATGAGAGAATAAACTTTGAGTAGCAACTAGTCTTTCCTTAGCAATATCAATGGCAGTTTGAGTACTAGGGGAATGAGAAACTTTTAGTATCTTCAACTAGAAGGATACGGGGTAGAGGACTTCCGAAAAAGTCCCTCAACTAGAATGGAAGAGTGATCAAAGAAGAGGGGATTCATGAATAAGGCCTTACTATTAAGAAATTAAAGTAGCCATTCTCCATTAACAAGAGCCCTATCCAATTTTTTCAAATAATCAAAGAATCTCTTTGTTTATTAGACCAGGTAAAGAAATGACCTTCCATTTTGAGATCAGTTACCCTTATCTGTTCGACGTAAACTTTAAGATCTTCACTATATCTCCTCAGGCTATAATTCCCTTCTGCTTCAGTTCTTAAAATGGTGGTGTTAAAATCACCTGCAATCATCCAAGGGCCAGATATAGTGCTTTGAATGCCTTTTAGAGAGGTCCAAAGAAAGCTTCTTTGAATTGCAGTATTGAAACCATAAACAAAGGAAGAGTAAATAATAGCTCCTTCTAAGATGAAGTGGATTTTAAGATATATCAACTGATCATTAGAAAGAATCTCCTCCATTTTGAAAAAATTATTATTAAACCTAATAATTATTTTGCCATAGTGATGGTATTGATGGTTGGATAAGAAGGACCAACAAGAGCCAAATATTTGTACCTTATTCATATTCCCATACCTAATTTTAGTTTCAAGCATAACTACAATAAGAGGCTTAATCCTCCCGACAAAATCTCTCAAAGCATTAAGCTTTTTCGGGCAGTTTATACCTCGAACATTCTATATTAGGACTGACATAATGGTATATTTTTTCCTTTGTCCCCTTTCCTCCTTCCAGTCCTTTGACTTCTTGAACTAGTCACAGTTTGTAAATTTTCAATCTCACTTCCTTTCGTCACCTTTCCATTGGAGGAATTGGTGTAAGAAGTAGCATCCTCATCAAGTAAAGAACCTGATTTACCCCTAGAGTGGTTAACATTAACTAAAATAGCCTCATTCTACAACTCACTCACCTTATCACCTGCTTGTATCTATTCTGAAACATTTGCTTCCTCCTGAACCTCAAATTGTGCATCCACCTCATGATTATATTTTGTTCCCTTTATATTGGATGGAGGTGATATGATTTTTTCTCCCACCCCTTGTATTGTGTCGTCTATTTCCAGATGAGGCGCATTTAGGCAAGTAGGACTGGCAAACTCATTTATTTATATATATATTCATATCAATTGGATGGGTTTTGTCACTATAATTGGTCTTTATAGAATTATTTGATTATTATTTGAATTATTATGGCTCACATCTAATTTGTGTTTAACTGTGATAAATTTATTTTAGAGAATTGATGCTACTTTATTTATAATTTCTATTGTAAGGTACTTGGAGAAATTAGAGTTCAAAAAGATTAAAAAATAGTGATCCAAGGCATTAAAACAACTAAAGAAGAGAAGCATAAGTGCAACTATCACATAAGACAAAACGACAACGTGGAGAAAGCAGCATGGGACATTGAAGAAGAGACCAAAACGACAACATGGAAGAGACATGAGAGGTTCATGCACGGTCTGGAACAAACAAGGAGAAACGACAGCATGGAGAAGGGTGAAGGTTTGCAAGGGTTTTGTGTGAACAATGAAGGGTGGACCAGAAACTATGAAATAAAATAGTCACATCCAGCTACAGAGAAGGAGGCGTGTGTGGTCTGGAGCAATAAGAGAAAAACGCAAACGTGAAGAGGAGTAGGACGAACGGAGGTGTTAAAAAAGAAGAGGAATCTAGGTTTTGTTTTCAGTCCTCATCTCCCACAAAAAAAAATCTGAACCATCATCTCCCATAAATCTAAAACCATCATCTTCCACCTTCCATGACTGACCGCCAAAGCTCACCGTTGACAGCGTCTTCCATGAGTTTTCGTGGCTAGTTCATCCTAATAATCCTCTGATTCATTGGCAATGGTAGGAGCTTGGGTTTTCATATGGGAGTTTAAGCTGCATTTATCTTCTACCCATTTAATTATTTAGTGATTCCTAGGTCTTAGGATAATTATTTCATTATTTGGAGTTATTATCGATTCCATCTTTGAATTAGAAGATTTTTGTGGCTGGATTATTGTTTAGCAACTGATATTATGCTAATTTTGGGTTAAATTTCATTACTTTGTTTTGAGTCAAGACTTTGTATTAAAATTTTAGTGAATATTTGGTGATTATTCAAGGTGGCTTGAATGATTTAATTGTTATATCAGTTGCTGGTATTAATTTTGTTTTCGTAATTATTGAGTAAAAGTTGAGCATTGGTTTTAGTATCATTAGTTCTATTTTACTATTCTGATGGCAGTTAATAGATTGATATTTTGGAAAATATTTTTGTAACAATTTGAGGTGGTTCAGTTGTTGGATTAAAAGTTTGATTATAACTCTTGGTTCATTTGTTTTAACTCAATATCTGTTTGAGTGATGATTGCCTATACTATTGAACTGGAGGGTTACGTTTATCATTTTTTTTATTATTTGTGTTTTTCTTCTTATTACATTCACTCACTACCATTTCATATCACTCATTTTAAATTTAAAATACCAAAACAAGTCCTTTATATTTCTTCTACTTCATTGCAAATTTTAGTGGTAATTGATCAAATCACACCCCATTTTATAGTTTAGGTTGCATTGCATTTAGTTACTTAGGAAATTAATTTCATTTTTTTGGTTTCTCAGAGAGAACGACCTGAGGTTGCACTATATGCAATCATTGGTTAAATTTTGAAGTAACCCCAAGGCGAAATCGTATTTCAGGTTATTTCAAGGCCCATTAGTTCCGCATAATCGCTTTTAGAGAAAACGTTTCCAGTTGGTTTCCACACCTTCCCTTGCATAATAACCGAGAGTTTCCAACTATAAGAGACATATATCATATCTTCTTGCAAGACATTGTCAATACCCAGCCGCATAATAGGAATGCAATTCGATAGCTCCTTGGATCTATCCACATTGACACAAATCCACGCATAGCTAACCCTCTTCCTTTTAGAAGTAGTTTTATCTATATATAGATGTCTACCAATGAAACTAGCCAAGGAACTAAGACCATGGATAGTCCAGTACTTTAATTGTTGGATCCTGATTTTTTAATTATTTATTTATTTTTGTTTATTGGTTTAATTATTTATTTTTAGAATTGGGTCATTAATTTAGTAGGCATGATTAAAGATTGAAAATTTGATGGCAAGATTGGGACTTGGTTAGAATTAATGTGGAGTTAGTGGATGAAACAAAATAAATGAAGAAGGGGCAAAATTGGAAAGGCTATGTAAGTGAGGGGCATAATTGGAAGAATAAGCTAAATTGTGTCTTAAAATTTGAAGAAGAGAGGAGAGAATTCATGAGCAACCAAAAAGGAGAAGAAAAAAACGTGAAAGAATAAGAGAAGAGAGAAAAATCGTGGGGAAAGAAGAGAAAGGAAGGAAAAATCGTGGGAAGAAGAAGGAATCAAATTTCTTAAGGTAAGTTCATCATCTTCTTCTTGCTTTAGTAGAAAGAAATGGGTTGTTGCGTTGTGAATGAAGAAGTTTTAGAGAGAGAAAAGGGGTTTTGTGTTAGGAATGCTTGGAGGAAGAAGCTGATTGAGAGACCCATTTGGTTTTTAGGTTTCTAAGCTAAGTTTTAGGTTTTCTAACCTAGATGGCCTATGGGTAGGTTAAGTTTGAACTTGATTTGTGTTAATTCCATTTTGTTGTGATTATGGAAATTTGGGGGATTCCCATTTGAATTGGAATTGAATGAGAATTTTGGTTATGTTAAGAAATCAAGAACAACCTACCGAAGAGCAAGAGGAAGGGCACAAATTGAGTTTAGATTTTCAAGAATTATAAGGTAGGTAATTTATTTATAGCTATTGTGTAATAGGCAAAATGCCTTGTGTGTGTATTGTGTGTTAAAATGACTTGCTTGCAATGTTGTGATGTGAAAATTTCATTATGATCTATGACATTATGATAAAACAATTGAATTGTGTGTATGATCATGTTATGTCATTGAATTGAGTCATGACATTTTGTATAAGAAAAAGCATAAGAAAATGAGATTGTGAATGATTGAATGAAGCATGAGATTTGATTGTGTTTGGGCGAAAGAGGAACCATTTCGCAGTCACGTGCACGTCGATATAAAGCCTTCTCTCGGCTACATGCCTGTGGCCTACGAGATCTGAAAAGTGGACTCGTTTCGTTCACGGTGTAAACTTCGTTTTCTCTTTTTTGTTCCACGGAACTCTCGAGCCATTTGGTTGTGCATTTTCATTTTGACATGTTAAGTTATAATGTGAATTGTGTGTTATGCTTGAATGATAAATTACATCAAATGGATTTAATGTGATGAGGTATTGAATTATGAGTTGTGAAGGTTAAACTTACATCGTTGGAATAAGATAAGATGAATATGCTTATATGAACAAATGCATATATGTTTGATTGTATGGCTCATCACCAATGGCTATAAATATATTAGTCACTGAGTTGTGTAGCTCAACCCAATATTTTTTTCCACTCCTCAGGTGCAGATCGAGAAGATCAGTGATCCTTGCAATGCATTTGGACAAATTCCGAGAGAGTTAGCTTTTGTACTAAGTTACTGGCTAGACTTTTGGATAGCTTTATAGGCATATTGAACATTGAGCATCCAATGTATTTTGTAACTTGTGTTAAGACTCTGATGAAATGTTGATATGTAATTAAAGCTATGTATGAATTTCATTTTGATCGCGAAATGAATTGAGGACTGAAGAAGTTTCCTTGTGTATGTGCTTATTTTATCTTGTAGTGTACAATTCATATTTCAAGTTTTCATAGGGGTAAAAATTGTGTACTGAGTTCAGGGGGGAAACTGGGTTAATTTAGGCTATATTAGACAAACTAGTCTTCTTGAACGTTGTAGTTAATCCTCTTAGCTTTCCAGCGGTATAAAGTATATAAATTTTAGGTACTGGAGTTGAGAGATATGAGCATTATAAATGATGATGCTGCATAGGAGGTATGAACATGACAGCTATGGTGAATGATGAGAGTTTGTGTATGCTGTGAGTTATTTGAGTTGAGGTTTGGGAGTTTAATGCATTCAAATTGGGAATTGAATGTTTGAGGAGTGTTATTACACTAGAAGGGTTGAATTTGGGAAGATTATGAGTGAATATGGTGTTAGAATGGACATTAGAAGCATTGGAGGGGCTTTGGAGGGGTTTGGGAAACCACAATAAAGGTTCGTAATTGGAGGGGCTTTGGAGGGGTTTGGGAAACCCCAATAAAGATCCGTTAAACGGACTTTCTCGGGTGAAAAATGGCTCTCAAGCTAGTCTATGTCAGTTAAACGGACATTCACGGGACAAATACAGTAAATTAAGATTTTGACCCTTTTAGAGGCAGAATCTCACTTCGAGTTTTTCATAAAAGTTGTAGATCTCGAAGTTCTCTTTCAAAGAGTTGAAAAAAAAGTCAATCAGACATCTGTAGCAAAAGTTATGGCAATTGTGCTAAGACAGGTGCAAAATGATTAAGGACATAAACATGCTGGATTCTTTTGGCCATAACTTCATCATCCGACCTCCAAATGAAGTGATTCTTGAAGCAATGGATTCCTACCACGTTTTCTACCTTTACAAAAAAAAAAATTATGGCTTTTGATTTTGAATTCAAAAAGATTGATGGAAAGGGAGTGAGGGTTTATTGAAATAACTCTACAAGGAAACCCGCTTACACTTTCTGGTTCCGAATAGTTGGGCTAGGGGAATGAGATCCAACATCTTGGGCTTCGAGAACAGGGCTCAACACTAATGGGATACTATATAAATTAATCCACAGTGGAAAGTTATGCACCTTAACGTTTTCAAGCTTTATACCTGGCTGTCATTTTTGTAGGAATAGGGGCAGTTGAGCTACATGTCATGGACCTTCTTCTAATATCTTGTTTGCTTCATCTTAGGAGGTATATTTGAATAATACCAAATTGTCTTTAGTAAGAAGAATATCAGTGAGTCCCCTATTCTTCCAATGACTAGCTGGCCACTTTTGAATGATAGGGAAAGCAGGACGTCTTTCAACGAAGAAACCAACCAAAGAGGATTCCTATATATAGCACCAATTCGTAGAGTTTTAATGTTCAGATGCACAACTACCTTGCCATCAGTAACTTTGGGAGGGCAATATTGAAGGGTAATATTAGATGACTCACCCACAATCTGTTTCCAACTTTTGTTCCATGGGGTATTGGAAGGGGATAGTTTAGGCTACAATGTAGCATTTGGGGAGGAAAGTGGAGGGTTTGAGGTGTTGGGGGAGGTTTGTAGATTCAGTTGAATATGCTGGGGTTGAATCTGGATTTGGGGGGAGGGCTGTGTTTCAGCATGGATGGTAAGTAAAGAAGGCCTAAGTGAGGGTAACAGGGGAAACTCATTGGTGGAATCAGTCAGCATTGGGTTTTGTTAACCGAAAAAAAGAAAGAATAGCTTTTCAGAAATGGGTTTTGGGTAAGAATTTGACTATAGGGAACATGAATTACCAAAAAGCCCTTATGATGGAATTACAAGAAGCCAGGAAACAGAGGTTCAACGTAGAGAGAAGGAAGAGCATCTCTCTTTATTTATTTATTTTTCGTTGTTTGTTTAAAGCATTTATACAGTTTAGTCTATGAGATCGTTTACTTCTTTTATAAGAAAGAAATATAGCGTGTGCTAATCTTTTTACGTTGTATTATAGAACAATAACTAGGAACAAGTTTGAGATAATACATAATATAATATAAATAATATATAATATAATATAAATCAATTATAATTTCATCATAATTTTATTTATAATGTATAATTGGACTATAGACCTTATCATATAAATCTAAAAAATATATTATAAAAAATATCTTTAAATAATTATGTCTCTAACCGATCAATTAATTATAGGGCATAAACCGATAAATTAGCAAATTAAAAGATCTAAATTTTCTCGCCATACTTTCAAGGAACGCAGGTCCAGCTCCTCGTAAAAAGGAAGATATGAAAGCTACCGAAAAATCATACAAGGTCAAGTGTCTAAATTAATCGAGAATGACTTGAATGCTTAGTTGTTCAGGTGATCAACATATATTGAAATTAAGTTTAACAAAAGAAAAAGCAACTCTGTTCCTTTCCTCTCAAGCCTCGTTGCCTCATTGTATCCTTC
>JANPWU011079240.1:0-12628 GCA_024707465.1 Erythroxylum daphnites
ACGAAAGGAAAATAGATTGACAGAAATTCATGTTGAAAGAAGATTTAAATGTGTTAGGACTCATATGACAGTAATATAAGTCCTAACACATTTAAATCTTAGGAATAGATTCCATTTCCTTTCGTTCCAAATCATTCTTGGAACATTGCATTACACTAAATTTATACCCTTTTTGAATTTAAACTATCCCTGTTGAGCATTTTTCTATCCTAAACCTCTCTAATACTTTACTGATATATTCTTTCTGAGATAACCCTACCAATCCTTGTGCCCTATCATGGAATATTTTTATTCCAATTTTATAGGATGCATCACCTATATCTTTCATTTCCAAGTTATTAGAGAGAAATTACTTTACATTGTGTAACAAGCCCAAATTATTAGCAGCCAAAAGAATATCGTCAACATATAGTGCCAAAATAATGAAGTGTTCCCACTGACCTTTATATAGATATGCCTACCAATAGTGCTCTCTACAAAACCATACGAGTTAACGATATCATAGAACTTAAGATACCATTGTCGAGAAACTTGTTTCAAACCATATATTGACTTCTTTAATTTACACACCATATTTTTCTTTTTTGCAGTCCCTAAACCTTTTTTTTGGTCCATATAAACTTCTTCTTCTAGGTCATCATTAAGAAAAGCAGTCTTTACATCTACTTGGTGAAGCTATAAATCATAATGAGCTACCAATGTCATAACAATTCTTAAAAAGACCTTCTTTGAAACTAGAGAGAAGGTCTGACAACGTGTCATATCACTAGTCAAAATAAATTAGACTACTATTATAGTAGTAGTGAGTCTAGGTCAATCCCACAAAGAGTGTGTGCAAAGTTGTTGAAATAAAATTAAGCAGTGATTATGTTTAGGGGGTTTTGGTTTTTCAAAAATAAGAAAATAAAATAAAGCTAAACTAACTAACAAAAGCAATTTAAAGAAAATATAAAAAATTGATAAAATTGGGGAATTCGGTAGGTACTCAGTTCTTTGGTTCAATCTCGGCCTACAACTTAATTAAACATATTTCAATGATTTGTTATTCTCAAACCTCTCCTAGCAACTATTAATTGTGGGTTAATAATTAACCCGAATTTTCCCTTAGGTACTGATTAATTAAGATACGAACGTTAATTAAACTTAGCCACCAAATAGCCTAGGATACAATCTTTAAATTTAATTAGGCAATAGGATTATGAATTAGGAAAACCGATTAATTAAGGCAACAACCACATACGATGAACCATTTACCCTAGGTTATGTTATCTCTAATGATTACGAACTATTAGTCGCTACAAATGAATTTCAATATAACAATTATGAATTACATTCAATATTCTGGCAATGGGTTTGTAAAAAAATGATCTAATAAATGCATTAAAACCGTCTTTTCATAATACCCAAATTCATACACATCGGATAACATAAATAATTTATAAAGAGAGAAAGAAACAACAAAACAATGGAAGGAATGCTTAACGAAGTTGTCGGCATCAATGTCACCTCTGAACTGGCGTCAATAAGCTACTCCTCCATGAGTCTCCCAAGGTTGAGAGCTTTGCCCCTCATCTTGATTAGAACTAAGAGCTCCTAAGAAGAAATTGCTTCAGGCCCCATAATGTTCCCTAGCTAAAGACACCTAAAAACTTGTTATAAAACCGAAGAAGACAAAAAAAATGGAATTGTTGTCTTTTATTCTCTCTCGATTTTTCACCCACTTCTAACCGCCTTTCTTGTCGTCCCATCCTCTCTTCTTTATACCTTAAATGCTAGCTTAAATGAAAGGGAAAATTGGCATTTCAAAACTGAAGAGAACCCTTATGTTATTGTTGTTGGACCCCATTTCTGGAGCCCAACATCTGGAGTCATAAACCTTGAGCTTATTACCTGGTAGGGCTGTAACCAACGTTCCCCAAGGGTGGTATGCCCACATCCATAACCACCAAAATTTCCAACTTGAATTCTTCAAATAAATTGTAGCTCTAAGTCTCTAGTTTGTTTTGAAACAAGAATCATCTCAATCGGAGTGCTACAACTCAAGATATACTTAAAAAGCTAAAGCGTGATCAAACCCCACTCATGCCCTCCCAATCGACCTCTCACTTACTCTAATGCAAACTTTCTCCAAATAACTCCAAAAGATACAAATTTTCATGGAGAGACATTACAAGATGTTAGGAATCCGTTGCTTCAAAAATCACTTCATTTGGAGGTTGGATGAGGAAGTTATCCTCGAAAAAGTCAAACATGTTTATACCATCAATCAATTTGTACCTATCTTGGCGCAATTGCCATAACGTTTGGCACAGATGTCAGATTGAAAGAAGACTTCTAGATCTACAACTCTCATGAAGAAGTCGAAGCACGATTCAACCTCTAAAAGGATCAAAAATAGACCAGAAGATGACGATACAAACTAAGACGGCCAACCTAAGACGGTCAAACTAAGACGATAGAAACTAAGACGAAACAAAAGTCAAACTAAGACAATAGAAACAAAGACGAAGCAGAGTCAAACTAAGATGAAACAAAAGTTAAACTAAGGCGATAGAAACTAAGACGAAGCAGAGTAAAACTAAGACGAAACAAAAGTCAAACTAAGACGATAGAAACTAAGACAAAACAAAAGTCAAACTAAGACAGTAGAAACTAAGACGAAGCAGAGTCAAACTAAGACGAAAAAAAAGTCAAACTAAGGAGATAGAAACTAAGACGAAGCAAAGTCAAACTAAGACAAAACAAAAGTCAAACTAAGACGATAGAAACTAAGACAAAGCAGAGTCAAACTGTGATGAAACAAAATTCAAACTAAGACGAAGCAGAGTCAAGCTAAGACGAAACAAAAGTCAAACTAAGCAAATAGAAACTAAGACAATAGAAACTAAAATGAAGCAGAGTCAAACTAAGACGAATCTAAATCATTTTGTACACTCTCCAGAGCATCTCCTCTCATAAAGACCATAACTTTCAGTTCAGAAGTCAAAAAATTTCATGCTATATACCGTTGGAAAGATAAAAGAAAGACCTACAACTTCCTAGAAGATAACTTTGCCTAAATCAGCCCGGATCAACCCAAAAATTTCCCTGAAATCAGTACACAAGTTTTCCCCTTATAAAACCTTAGGAACCAGGAAAGAAAACAAAATTGTAAACCATTAGCATCAAAATATCGTAGTTTTAAAAAGTTTTAGTGGACATTTCAAGCCCCCAATACATCAATGCTTCACCAATCTCAAAATACAAAGAAACTTGAACAATGAACTTCTCAAAATGCAACTAAAGCCTTGGTTTCAAGATTAGCTTAAAATACAACAACATTTCAAAAGTGGAGTGATACCCTTAGCCCTTGACTACTCAATCTCTTACTCTTCACCTGCTTGTGGGGAGGAAAATGGAGGTGAGCTTGAAGCTCGTGGGTAACAATTTTATAATCAGTAACAAGTAAAATCATTGCAATATTCATTTTCATTGTAAAACTCAAATGAATGCATAACATGAGTACATCATTATTTTTAACATATCACGAACACATAGGCACATCAAATTGGTTCGGGTGGATCCAAAACAGAACGTACTATTCATTTCGACATAATGGTATTTCGTGGCCGTGAACTTATGGGAGTCCATAAAGGAGCTTCATGCCACTAGCGGGCAAGCGGGAAAAGCCTTTTTGTAAAACTGCACTTGACTTAACTTAGGAGACCACCACAAACCCACATAACATGTATTTCATGACTTGTAAAACATAATGCCCATAGAGGCATATTTTTGAAACTTGTTTTCTTAGGCTTGATACTTTTTTAAAATCATTTTCATAATACACAAATATGTAGCACATTTTCAAGACACTCAAAGAACAGTACATGCACATTTAAAAGTAGTTGAAACTCATTTATTTCCACCTCTTGAAAGAGACATTAATGGCTTATTACTAAATTATAAAAATGTAACCCACCTTGAAGTCATTGCTTAAGGTTTGTTCAAAAATGCCTCTCCTCTTGCTCCTCTTGCCCTTCTTGATTTTCTTCAACATTGACAAAAATTCCAAAATCAATAGAATTCAAATTGGAAAACCTAAAGGACTAAAAGCATGAAATTGATCCTAGAATACTCATACTCATACCTTACTTAAGCTCTTTAAACCAAAAACCTTTCAAAACTCCAAAATATTAAAATCAACTTACCTTAGATCTTCACCAAATGAAGAATTGTTTGGTTCAAAAGAAAGCTCTTATCTTCCTCTACTTTTTCCCCTTCTTATGCCACACCTAAATCTCTCTAGAAGGCTTAGAAAAGATGGAACCCTAACTCAACTCTCTTCTTTCCTCTCAACCACCGAAACCTCTCTTCTTTCCCTTTTTGATTTTTTTTATTTCACTCCTTCCTTTCCCAATTTAGTTTCTTCCCTCTTTATAAAGAGGACAACACTTCTTTTTCCCTATTTTACCCGTAATGATTGAGAAAAGTCCACCTTGTCTTTCCTTTTTTACCTTATGGTTTTTTTTAAACTTAAGTGACTTGCCAAAATTGGCCTTACACTCTCCCACTACTTTAATAGTTCAAAGCCCTTAACCCATGTCATACTATCTTACCCACATTAACATGCTAATCAATTCCAACATGACAAGTCTAGCAAGTCCCCAAAATACATCTAACCATGCTTATAGTAAAATAAAAAATTCAGGGGGCAACAATTATCTACTCTTTGTTTATTTGTAATCAACCACTGTCCTTCAGTTGTTGTGCACTTTTTTGTTTATTTGTAAGCTTTGTCATGTTTTATCCATAAGATATCTTGCATCAGACAACTAGGTTTTAAATGTAGCAAAATGGATAGCTGGTGTGTGTGTAATGTCTAACTCATATGAGACACCATGCACTCACGTTAGTTGTCTTCATCTTCCTATTCTTTGCTTCAGCCCTCCACTCACGTGCAGTTGTCCAACTTTTGTTTTATTATCCAATCTTTGTCATGCTGCAGCTGACATCTTTTCTCCTTACTCTGCTACCATTTTGCTACTCTTTGCTTGGCCACCTACAATGTCGTTTCGCTTCTTTTATAAGCGTTTCATGCTCCATGTCCCTTACATGCAAAAACATGCACGTGTTGCCATTTTGTTTCACGCTTCCAGCTACTTCATGCCTTGCTCCATCTTTGGTCCATCATAAATTACTATCTAGCATGCATCTTGTTGCATAGTCATGACACACACACTCACGGCTGTGTAACTTTTCCAGTACGGTCGTGAGACATTTTAATGCTTCGTTCTTCATTTCTTTTCATTTTCTTTTCTTCTTTTTGCTCCAAGAAGACAAAGGATTGAAAATCTTCAAAAAAATGTCCAAAATATCATGCTTTTGACTCACTTTAACTTCTTTTCTTCCGAATTGTTCCTAAAATCACATATGAGTCAAAGTGAGAATCTTAAGCAATTTCATGTCATTAATCACTAAGAATTATGGAATAATTATACAATCAATTAAGCACATATCATTTTCCTCCACACTTGAATTTTGGTGGTCCTCGGGCAAAACATCCAAATTAAACTCATAGACTTAAAAATATTTACTCAATTCCCATATTTCCTAAGAATACATAATCATAAGCAAAGATGAATGACAGTCAAAAATCATAGCAAGAACTCAAAATTCCAAGCTTTTGCTTATGATCAATCAACATTCAATACCATTAAAACCGAGCAATCTAATGGTACACTTGGAAAATATGTTTAACTAAATATATCCATAGGTACACTCAATACCATTCATGATCATGACAATCCAAAACTTTGCTTATCATTTCATTTCTTCACCACTAAAGGTCACATGTAAAATTATGAATCAAAGGACTTTTCAAGGTTGCAATGTGGGTAAAGGTAAGGTGAGACGTATTTGGGTAAAGTAGTACCTTCAGCCATGATGAATGCAACACTTATATTTCACATCTCAATTCAGGTCTCACACCATAAACCTTCACAAGAAGTGCTTCATCCAAAACAATCTCCACCTTATATGCAATATACTTAAATAACTCATTCATTACAACTTTAGGAGGATGCATTAATCTTATACAACTTTTCATCACACATGCACTTCCTCTTTGATACATTCATTTAAACATTTTTTTTCTTTTTTCTTTTTTCCTTTTTCCTTTTTTCTTTCCTTTTTCTTTCTTTCTTTCTTTTTCTTCTCTTTTCTTTTTCTTTAGTCTTATTCTTTTTTTTATGAAAATTAAAAGAAAATACATCAACATGGGAATTTAAATGATAAGACATAAAATAGCATCCCAACATTATAACCAACCCATACATATGTACACCCCCACACTTATACTTTTGTAAATCCACAAACTCAACAATCAATGAATGCTTCACTAGCTTTAAGGATTAGGTGAGACACTTGGTTAGGTTTGAAGCAAGTAATGTGGTTAATATAAAAGAAAGTCAAATAAAGTTTAAGGGGGTTTATCAAAAAGGAAAATCATATAATGGGTAGGCTATTTGGCTAATGTAATTCGGAAAAGCAAGGAATGCCTAATCATTACCATGTTAATGCATGTGATAAAACTATGGTCTTGAATTCAAAATCAAAGTAAAATTAAGATGCACATGTCATAAAGGTCTCATATAAATAAAGACAATGAAACTGGTATGAATGTGTCAGTCTAATAAGGCTCAAAATCTCACCAGCTTTGCCTACCACTTTTCACTACTCTTCTAAAGATAATGCACATAGACTAATCACAAAATTAAAAGTACATGCTAAAGTTGCCATGAAATTCTCTAGTCAATTCAGTCTCTAATAATGACTATATAATCCCAAGAAGAGCTTTTATTTAGGGTCACTAGCTCGACTCCATACTTCCCTCATATGACAAAATTTATGATCTTCTGGTGGCAAATGTGGTTCCTCCATGTGAGGTTCTTCTGGATAGGGCCTTGGTTAATAATCATTCTCATTCATCATCTTCCATATCCTTATACTCTTAATCTCTACTGAGTCCATGAATTGGGAAAATATTTCGAATGTCACCTCACCTTTTTCTTCCTCGTTCAATTTCTCTAACCTATTAGCTAAAAGTAAACAATCATTCTCAACAACAAAATGGAACTTAGTATTTACCTTCGAGCTAAAAGATATATATGTTTCTGCTTCGACCTCCTCCTCAACCTCTTCTTCACACGCAATTCCTTGAGCATTGCTCTCAAAACTCTCAAGCTTCTTATCACTCCATAAGGTTTTCACACTAACGTCCATTGGGTACTCCTCAAGTTGATATAGCTGCTCTTATTCCATTTGTGATTCTAAGCAGTTGATCCTTGCTACCATCTCACCCATTTGGTGTTCCAAGTTCTGTAAGCCCAATTTTATCTCTTGCTAGACTATTGTATACCCATTTGAAATTGCTGTTGCATATCCTATTGAAACTGCAAAGTATTAGAATTCATAATATTAATCAATTCTCCCAAGGATGTACTTGAATCTTATTAGTTCTCCACATTTTGGACGCTAGACCTTATATCTTGCCAACATTATCTTTCATCCGGCCAAAATTGCAAAGTGTTAGTAGCGAAAACATCAACTAATTCTTCTAAGGATGTACTTGAGTTTTACCGGCTCTCCCAATTTTAGATATTAGACTAAAATTGCCTTTCATCCTGCTAGAATTGTAAGACATTCTATTGAGTTTGTTGTATACTCTCTTGAAGCTACTGTATACTCTCTTTAAGCTGCTGTATACCCTGTTAAAATTGAAGATTATTAGCATTACAGGTCTTAATATAGTTGTCCAGAGGTGTACCTGAGTTGTAATAAGAAACTTCTGGTATGTACGGGAATTGTTGTACGTCTTGCATACTATCATAGAAGTAATTTTATTGATTATCCCATCCATAAGAAAAATTTGTATGATCACTCCAAACATGTTGGACCTCGTTTCCGGAGTCATAAACCTTGAACTTATTACCCTGTAGGGTCATTAGCCGTCATCCCACAAGGGTGGTGCGCCCACACCAGTCAAACACCAAAATTACAATTTGACTTCTTCAAAAAAAATTGTAGCTCTAAGTTTCTAGATTGTTTTGAAGAAAGAACCATCTTAATCAGAGTTCTATAGCACAAGATATGCCTAAAAAGCTAAAGTGTGTTCATATCCTAATCATGCTCTCTCAACCGACCCCTCACTTTCTCTCCATCAAACTTTATCAAATTAACTCCAAAATATAAAAATTTTTATTGAGAGATAGAGACATATGTTAGGAATCTATTAAGAATCACTTTATTTGGAGGTGGGATGAGGAAGTTATGACTAAAAGAATCCAACATGTTTAAGTCCTCATTCATATTGTACCTGTCTTTGCGCAATTGCCATAACGGTCAATAGAGATGTTGGGTTGAGTTCGTTCTTAGGCAGTTTGAAAGACGACTTCTAGATCTACAATTTTGAAGAGAACTTGAAGTGAGATTATGTCTCTAAAAGGGTCAAAATCGCGATTTACTGTATTTGTCCCATAAATGTCCGTTCAACGGATATGCATGTCCACCTAACGGACATAGACGGGCTTAGGAGCCATTTTTCACCTGAGAAGGTCTATTTAACGGACATTGGCGAGGTTGGGGGTCCTTTTTCACCCGAGAAGGTCCGTTAAACAGACCTAATGTCCGTCTAACGGACATAAGGGATCCCCAAACCTATCCAAAGCCTCTCTAATGCTTCCAACATCCTTTCTAACCTCATATTCGCTCATAATCTTCCCAAATTCAATTCTTCTAGTACAAACTCACTTCATATCAATTCAAACACCAAATTTATCTCATAAAACTCTCAATTCTCAACCCATTTGGTTCATCAAAACCACAATTTCCCATCATTTACCATAGTTGTCCTATACACTCATTCAATGTAGCATCACAACTTGTAATGATCATATCTTTCCACTCCGATATTCAAAAATTACAAACTTTATGTCGTTGGAAAGCTAGAGAGATCATATACAACTTCCAAGAAGATAATTTTTACCAGTTCTACAAAGATTATTCCAGATTTTTCCTTGAACTCAGAACACAATTCCTACCCTTATGAAAAATTGAAATTAGCAATGTAAAGACTTAAAAAGCCATAAATAAACATAATGTATATGTACTTCATTCACATCAAAAGATAAGAGTTTACAATGTTTTAGTGGGCATTTTAAGCCACAATGCATCATAATCCAAAAATACCAAGTTTAGATAAACTAGAATCGCTCAAAATGCGATTAAAGCCCTGTTTTACAAAATCTAGCTTCAAAAACAAAATATGCAAATTGGAGTGATGCCGTGACTCTTGACTCGATCACTCAATATCTTATTCATCGCCTGAAGATGGGAAGGAAAGGGGGTGAGCTCGAAAGCTCGTGGGTAACAATTTTATAATCAGTAATGAGTAAAAACCATTGAAAACCTTCATTTTCATAGCAAATTTCTCATAAAAATCCATAAAACGTATTTCTCAAATTCTCAACTTGTCAAACCAATTCACAACTCACATAAATCAAGCATTTATCAAACTTGTCAACACAAGTAAACACATAGGCACATCATAATGGTTTGGGCAGATCCATAAACATGACGAACTACACAATTCCACATAATTGTCATGTGTAGTCGTAAACTTGAAGGAGTTCATGAATGAGCTCTGTGCCACTAGCGGGCAGGTGGGAGAAGCCTTTAACTTGATCATCGTGCACGTGACATTCTTAGATGGACTACACCAAACCCACATAACATGTAATTCATGAACTTAAAAACCAATTGCCCAAATGGCACATTTTGAAAACTTGTCTTCCATGAGCATGAAACATTTCATATGCAATTTCATCGTCATTTCACACTTCAACAACAAAACCCTATACCAATCATATAACCATTTCCCAAATCATTCAAAAGCGACAAATACAACTATTATGAAGCCATTTGAAATCATTTTCATATCAGCTCATAAGTCATTCACAGAAATTCACGTACAAAATCATATGGCACATTCTCAAAGCATTTTTAAAGGACAATAAATGCAAATTATCAAGGTAGTTGGAAATCTTTAACTTCCATTTATTTGAAGAAACTTTAATGGCTTATTAACTCAATTATAAAAATATCACCCACCTTAATTTCCTTACTTGAAAACTTATTCAAGGATGTCTCTCCTCTTGTTCCTCTTGCCTCACTTGGTTTTCTTCAACATTGACAAAAATCCCAAATCAATAGGCATTCAAATTGGAAAACTCAAAGAACCAAATACATGAAATTGATCATAGAATACCTAAACCCATACATTTCCTAAGCTTTTTGAACCAAAACCCTTCCAAAATTCCAAATATTAAAACACAAACTTACCTTGAATCTCCACCAACCAATGGATTTCTTGGTTCTAACGGAAGCTTTAACCTTCCTCTTCCTTTTTCCCTTCTTGAACACTCTCAAAATCTCCCTTTAAAACTAAAAAAAGTTGAAACCTAGCTTAGCCCTCTTCTTTCCCTCCTTTCCTTTCTCTCCAACGACACTTTCTCTCTCTTTTCTCTTTAATTTCATTTTTGCTTCTTCTTCAATGTAAGACCACCTTTTCTTCTCCCTTTTACACCCTTAATAAATCTCAAATGTCTAATTTACCCCTCCTTCAATGCCTTATAATTTTTAAGTTTAAGTGATCTTCCCAAACTATTCCTCATGCAACTTACCTTAACATTTTAATTCCCTTAACCTATGTCACCTTATCTTACTCACATTAACATAATAATTAATCCCAAAAATGAATCCATCAAATCCTTAAAATTAATTTAAATCATGCTTATTCATCAAGAAAAAAATTTGGGGGCCAACAAAACATAATTATGAGGTCGGGAATATGAGTTATGAAAGAAATTACTTCCGTCCATGAATATAATTTTTTTCCAATTTTAAATAACTAACACTAAATAGAAAGTGAGAAGATCAAGATTAACTGAAAAGAAATAAATTGCAAACAAATATGTGCATAACACAAATTAATATCAAGAACAAAAACTACGTACCACACTCCTTGGCAATGACGCCAAAACTAACAATACGTCGTAACACTAGTCGCAATAAACTAGACTACTACTATAGCAGTAGTGAATGTAGGTCAATCCCATAGAGAGTGTGTGTAAAGTTGTTAAAATCAAATTAATTGGTGTTTAGGTTTAGGAGGGGTTTTGGTTTTTAAAAAAATAAGAAAATAAAATAAAGCTAAACTAACTAACAAAAGCAATTTAAAGAAAACATGAGAATGATAAAAGTGGATAATTAGGTATGGACCCGATTTTTTGGTTCAATCTCGGCTTACAGCCTAATTAAACATATTTCAATAATTTTCTGTTTTCAAACCTCTCCTAGCAACTATTAATCGTGGGTTAATAATTAACCCAATTTATCCCTTAGGTATTGTTTAATTAAGATACAATCGTTAGTTAAACCTAGCTACTGAATAATCTAGGATATGATTTCTAGACTTAATTAGACAATAGTATTACGAATTAGGAAAATCGATTAATCAAGGCAACAATCATATACGATGCTTCATTTAACCTATGTTATGTTATCCCTAAAGATTATGAACCATTAATAGCTACAAATGAATTTCAACATAACAATTACGGATTGCATTGAATATTCTAGCGATGTGTTTGCAATAAAACGATCTAATGATGGCATTAAAATCATCTTTTCACAATACCCAAATCCATGCACATCGAATAACATAAACAATTTCTAAGGAGAGAAAGAAATAACAAAACAATGGAAGGAATGCTTAAATGGGTTGTAGGCATTGATATTGCCTCCGAACCGACGTCAGGAAGCTACCTCTCTATGGGTCTCCCAAGGTTGAGAGCTTTGCCCCTCATCTTCATTAAAACCAAGAGCTCCAAAGAAGAAATTGCTTTAGGCCCTAAAATGTTCCCTAGCCGAAGACACCTAAAAACTTGTTACAAAACTGAAGAAAACAAAAAATGAAGTTGTTGTCTTTTATTCTTTCTTGGTTTTTCACCCACTTCCAGCCACCTTTCTTGTTGTCCCATCCTCTCTTCTTCATACCTTAAATGCTAGGTTAAATGAAAGGGATAGGTGGCATTTCAAAATCAAAGAGGACCTTTGTATTGTTGTCCACTCTTTGTTTATTTGTAATCAACCATTGTCCTTCAGTTGCTATCCACTTTTTTGTTTATTTTTAAGCTTTGTCATGTTTTATCCATAAGATATCTTGCATGGGAAGACCAGTTTTTTAATGTAGAAAAATGGACAACTGGTCTGTGTGTGGTGGCTCACTCACGTGATACACAATGCAGTCACGTTAGGTGTCTTCATCTTCCCCTTCTTTGCTTCAGCCCTCCACTCACATGTAAGTATCCAACTTTTGTTTTATTATCCAATCTTTTTCATGTTGCAACTGACACCTTTGCTCCTTACTCTATTGCCATTTTCTTGCTCTTTGCTTGGCCACTTGCACTGCCATTTTTCTTCTTCTATATGCATTCCATTCTCTACGTCCCTTGCATGGAAAAACATGCAAGTGCTGCCGTCTTGCTTAATGCTTCTAGCTGCTGCATACCTTGCTTCATCTTTGGTCCAA
>JANPWU011100013.1:0-12567 GCA_024707465.1 Erythroxylum daphnites
GATATGATTGAGAATTATGGAAGTGCTTTAGATATAGGATTGTGAATGTGTATGATGGGATTTCGGACAGGAGGTCCAAGGAATTGTATGATGGATTGGAAATATTGAAGTGTTTTTGTGTATGGTTGGTTTTGGGATAAACTGTTGGCTAGTGAAATTTTAGAGGAGATGCTCCCAATTTTTGATAAATTGAGGGCACTAAGTGTCATTTGACAAAAGGAAAGGAATAATAAGTTTTGATAGATGAATGAATATGTTTTGAATATGAAGGATTAAATGGACTAAGGAATTGATGAATTTCAATTTAGAAATTTGAAACTACTTTGAATGATGTGTAAATGGAAAAAAATGAAGCGATATTAGTTAAGTCATGATTCGTTCGTTGTGAGTTGGGTTCCGGAAACGGGTTCCAACAGGTTGGCTATTTAAGTTCAAGTGGTTTAATCTAGATGTCTTTATCATGTTTATGCAAGCGTACTAAGTCAAGATATTAAGCAAGTTCTAGAGAATTATACCGTTTAAAGAATGCACACAATAAAGAAAAATGTTGAAGGCACAAGAGCTCACATAGGTCCTCTATTAAGTCAATACAATATAGTTTCAAGGTCACTCTACTATCTAGAAAGCTCAAGTGTTACATTAAAACCTATTCATCAAGTTTATACATTTATCGTTATTAACCAAATCTCATGCATAATACTCGAACTCATTCAATGATTGGGAATCCTAAAGAAAGCTAACACACTTAAGATGCAAGAAAAACAGAACATATTGTTGTAACTTTTTTTTTCAAATTCATGGTTTATATAATGTAAAACATGCAACTAAAGTGAAAATTTTCTCAATTTCAAGCAAGAGCAAGAAGGTGCCCCAATTTGCCCCTCAAAATACAACATCAATCTTAATCTAGACTACCCTAAAATTCAAAAATTGTAACCTAGAATAAACTAAAGTACCCCCACCCCACACACACATAAACACAACATTGCCCTCAATGTTAATGTAAATGCAAGAAGAAAGATCCACACCAAATCTGAAAAACGTAAAAAAAAATTTGAAACTAGAAAAGGCAAGAAAAATTGTAATGAAAAAGAAGAGAAAGAAGAAAACAAATTTGATTTATCTCTAATGGGTTGCCTCCTATTAAGCGCTTATAGTCATTAGCTCAACATTGTGTGCACATCATTCTCTCCAGTTCGGTATGTCCACAACCACTTTCTTCGTCTGAATGCCCTTGAAACCAGGAAGACTCCCTGGATTATAGAAAGCTCAGTGACTTGAAATCATAATTCACAGCTCCAATCTTGCATTTCTAAAAAAACAAAATAAAATAAAACAGATAAAAGCCAAATAAGGTACTCAAATGAAAGCAATTAAAAGAAATTGAAACAACACAGAACTAGAATGAAAGGATAAGATTGGGGTGCCTCCTAATAGGTGCTATGTTTAATGTCAATAGCTCGACGTAACAATTTGATCACGAGTCCTTGAGTGAAATACTTGTAATGTTTCTCAACTCTTGACCATAATAAAATCTTTGCCCATTCGAAATTCTTCCAATTCACACAATTAAAAAGACCGATTTTTAACCAATTTTTGCTAATCAAGATTTAACTTCCTAATTGTCCAATAAGCCTTGTGTTCCAAGTTCTAACTCCACCGGAAGATGACAACCTTTTCCAAAAACCAAACGATATGGTGACATGCCAATTGGAGTCTTGAAAGTCATCCCACATGCCCAAAGGGTATCATTAAGCTTGAGAGCCTAGTCTTTCTGGTTAAGGTTCACCATCTTCTCAAGAATGTCCTTGATTTCTCGATTTGATATTTTAGCTTATCCATTTGACTGTGGGTGGTAGGGTAAAGCAACCTTGTGTTGAACTCCATATTTAGTTAAAAGATTACTCAAAAGCTTGTTGCAAAAGTGGGTACCTTCATCACTAATAATGACCTTTAGAGTACCGAATCTTGTGAAAATATTTTTCTTGAAAAATATGAAAACAAATTGGGCATCATTTGTTAGTGAAGCTATGGCTTCAACCCATTTTGATACGTAGTCTATTGCTAAAAGGATATAGGATTGTCTACAAGATTTGGGGAATGATCCCATAAAGTCAATACCCCACAAATCGAAGAGTTCTACCTCAAAGATGTTGGTCAAAGGAAGTTCATGATGTCGTGAGATATTACCCATTTGTTGACATCGGTCACACCTCTTAGTGAAAGCATAGCTGTCCTTATGGAGCGTAGGCTAATAAAAACTGGATTGGAGAACTTTTGCTGCTGTTCTTGTTGGGCCAAACTGACCTCCATATGGTGATGAATGACAATGCTCCAAAATTGATAGGATTTCATCTTCGAGGATACATCTTCGAATCATTTGATCAGGACTCTCTTGAACAGTAAAGGCTCATCCTATAGATAACTTTTTGCATCAAATAGGAACTTTTTTATATAGATTTAAGTCCAGAGGAATCAAATCTGTAGCTAAATAATTCATCATATCGGTAAACCATGGAATCTTTTCATTAACTCTGAATAACTGCTCATCTGTGAAAGTCTCATAGATAGGTATTGGTGGCATGGATTCCTCAAGCTCTAATCGCGATAAATAGTCGACAACTGCATTTTTCTGTCCCCTTTTTGTCCTTGATCTCCACATCAAACTCTTGCAAAAGCAACACCCATCGAATGAGTCATGGCTTGGCATATTTCTTTGCAAACAAATAACGAATTGCCGCATGATCTGTGAAAACCACAACTTTGGACCCAGTGATATACGACTGAAACTTATCCAAAGCAAAAACAATCGCTAATATTTCCTTCTCTATAGTAGTGTAATTTTGTTGGGCATCATCCAAATTTCGGCTAGAGTCTTAGATAACCTAAACACTTTCTCTCGCCTTTGGCTAAAGTTGCTCCCACTGCATAGTCACTCACATCATACATAATTTCAAACGGTTATTGCCAATTAGGTGTGATAATCACAGGAGCTGAAATAAACTTTTTCTTGATCAACTCAAAAGCCTTTAAACAATTCTCATTGAATTCAAATTTCATATCATTTTCTAAGAGATTGCAAAGGGGTTTAGTGATCTTGGAGAAGTCTTTAATAAATCTTCGGTAAAACCCCGCATGTCTAAGAAAATTGCGAATATATTTATCGGTGGAGGAAGCTTTTTAATAGTTACTATTTTGGCTCGATCCACTTCAATACCATAGGCAGATACTTTGTGACCTAACATAATTCCTTCCCTCACTATAAAATGATATTTCTCCCAATTGAGCACCAAGTTGGTATCCTAACATCTTTTTAACACTAGAGACAGATTATGTAAGCACTTATCAAATGAATCACCAAAAACAGAAAAATCATCTATAAAGACTTCCATGAAATTCTCAACATTATCAAAAAAATAGCCATCATGCAACATTGAAATGTAGCATGAGCATTGCAAAGACCAAAGGCATGCGCTTAAATGCAAATATGCCAAAAGGACAAGTGAATGTGATCTTTTCTTGATCTTTAGGTACAATGGCTATTTGTTTATATCCTGAGTACCCATCTAAAAAGCAATAAAATTCATGTCCAGCTAGTCTATCTAACATCTGATCTATGAAAGGTAAAGGAAAATGGTCTTTCCTAGTGGTTTTGTTCAACTTCCTATAATCCATACAAACCCTTCATCTAGTGATTATCTTAGCGGAAATAGTCTCATTATTATCATCTTTAACTACAATGAATCCACCTCTTTTAGGAATAACCTGAGTAGGACTAACCTATGAACTATCGAAAATTGGGTAAATGATTCCAGTCTTAAGCCACTTTTGAATTTTGTTCTTAACCACTTCCTTCATTGCTGGGTTTAATCTTCTTTGGAGTTCAATGCTAGGGGTGAATGACTCCCATCAAATTTTATGCATTACAAAAGAAGGACTAATTCCCTTAATGTCTGAAATTAACCAACCAAAAACATTTTTTAACTCCCTTAACACCCTAGGCAATTTTTCTTCTTCTAAATGAGTCAATGAAGACGAAATAATGGCAGGAAAAGTTTGATTAGCACCCAAGAATGTGTATTTTAAATTTTCAGGCAAGGGTTTCAAATAAATCAATGGGTGCATATCTTTCACATCCCCAACAACATCAACATTAGTTACACAAAACAAAGGCTCGGTTTGATAAAAAATTTTCAAGCATTTAAAAGAATCCAATACCATCATAAAATAAGCACCATTATCATCCATAGCATCTTCTGTAAACATACCTTCCAAACATGTCAATAATGGGTCTTTAGGTATAAAGGAAGGAAAAAATGTTACTACACAAGATGATATGACATCCACTCGGTTGCAAGTCAGTGTATCACTTGGATGTTTGAGCGATCTTTATATGTTGAACCTCACCTTCTCGCCATTTACATACAAGGTTAGTGTTAAGTCAAAATGACTTTACGATTAAAGAATTTGATGATAAACAAAAGCAGACGAAAACAAAAGAAGAAGAATGAAAAGCAGATGCAAAGTTAAAAAGCAGAAAAGCAGACGCAAAGTTCAAAAGCAGACGGAAGCTAGTTTAAACAAAAGCAGACACAAAGGTCAAAAGTAGACAGAAGAAAAACAGACGCTAAAAAGCAGACGCTAGAAAGTAGACGCAAGAAAGCAGACGTTAAAAAGTAGATGCTAGAAAGCAGACGTTAAAAAGCAGACAGAAGAAAAACATACGCTAAAAAGTAGACTCAAGAGAATAGACGATAAAAAGCAGACGGAAGCATCAGTCTGAGTTAGTTACAGAACTCAACTGAATAACCGCTTCTTTAAAGATTCAAGAAACAGTTATCAAGAAGCAGTTGAAGACAAGGCTATATATACAAGTCGAAATTGAAGAGATAGATACGATATTGAGATCAACTGAAAAAGCTCAAAAGCTAGAGATTACTGTGCGAATTGTTAGAGCTATTTTTCTATAACAAGCTCGTAACACTGTTAGTGTGAAAGTGATACAGATATCCTGAGGAGGCTAAGTGTAAAAAAATACTGAGTATATAGAGACCTGAAGAGGCTCGAAGAAAAATAATACTTGTAAAGTTTTAAAGAGATAGTGAAATCTTAGAAAGACATCTAAGGACTGGACGTAGCCCACGGTTTGAGGTGAACCGGTATAAAAATTACTGTGTCGAAATCTCTCAACTCTCTCTCTCTCTCTCAATCGTGATTTTCAATATAACTGTATACATTAGTTCTTTTGAAACAAACAAGTTTTGTTTAAACAAAAGAAAGTTTTTTAAGGGGTTAAGCAAAAGTTTACCACAATTCAATCCCCCTTCTTGTGCATCTATATATAGTTATTAAGTAGTGCATTAACATGTGATTCACTTCAATAGTTGCCCTTGTTGCACATCAATCACTGTGCCTTTGGTAGCCAAGAATGGTCGCCTAAGTATGATCGGGATCTTCTTATCTTCTTCCATATCGAGCACCACAAAATCTGTAAGGAGAACAAATTTGTCAACATGAACAAGAACATCTTCTACAATACCTCAAGGATAAGTGAGAGAATGGTCGACTAGTTAAAGGCAAATTTTTGATGGCTTGACTTCTCCTAATCCCGGCTTTTGGAAGATGGAAAAAGGCATGATATTTATGCTTGCCCCTAAATCGCAAAGCATTTTTCCAAAATATGTGTTGCTGATCTCGCACGGAATTGTAAAGCTTTCAGGATCTTTCAGTTTCTGCGGTAACTTTTTTTGCAAGACTGCACTACACTCCTCGATCATCAATACCATCTCATAGTCTCCAAATCTCCTCTTTTTGGTAACAATGTCCTTGATGAATTTTACGTAATTCGGTACTTGCTCAATAGCTTCAATTAAGGGAATGTTGATCTCAAGTTTCTTAAAGACTTCAAGGAATTTTGCAAATTGCTCATTGATTTTCTTCTATTGAAATCTTTGAGGATATGGCAGCTTGGGGATGATTTTTGTTTGTAGTCCCCTTCCAGTTTTTCCTCCGAGTTAACTTCCTTCTCAACTTGTATAGGTACACTTGTTTCTTTATAAGTATTCTTTCCTTCGTTCTGGTTGGATTTAGTGGAGCTCTATTATTTAGGTTTCACTTCTTCTGGTTCTTTTCCACTTTGAAGAATGGTAGCCTTGCACTGCTCTCTTGGGTTAATTTCAGTATTACTTGGAAATGTCATCTGATTCAAATTCCCAACAACATTTGTAAGTTGTCCCAATTGAACTTCCAAAATTTTCACTGAAGTCCCAATACTAGTTACTTGCATTTTTAGCTCATCCATCTCCTTCTCATTCTTGTGAAAAAGATTTCTTGTCTCAGTTACAAAAGCGTCAATCATTTCTTCCAAGGACGGTCTCCATTCTGCCAATGGTGGTCGATATCTAGGTGGGTGGGGCATGTTCCTTTGAATACCATAGTTATATTGCTCCTTAGAGTTGTAGCCTTGACAATATTGATTTCCCATTGGTTGTGACTTAAATCCCAAGTTCTTTTAGCTAACAAACTGAGCTTGTTCCACCCCTCATCATTGGTGTAGAATGAGTGACTAGTAGCTACCACTTGCTCATTCTGTCTTTCCTTTGACATGAATTGTAAAAATTAGTTAGATAGGGATGTCAATTGATTAGATAATTGAGTTACTTGGTCCACTTCTAAAATTCCTCTCTTTCCATTAGTTCTCTGAAGGGCCACTGGTAATTGCTTGAAGTCATATCTTCCAATAATACACATGCTTCTTGAGATATTTTTCTCATTAGAGTACCACCTGCTCTTGCATCTACAATAGTTCGAGTCTGGCCATTCAACCCGTTGTAGAACATTTCCACTTGTACCCAGTCTTGATATCCGTGATGTGGATACTTTCTCAAAAGGTCTTTGTACCTCTCCCAAGCTTTATGCAATAGTTCCAAGTCATGCTGTCTAAAAGTACTAATCTCAGCTTTTAACTTCGCAGCTTTACCAGGTAAGAAAAGTTTAATCAAAAACTGTTGTGCCACCTCTTGCCAAGTTCACATTCTATTAGTAGAAATTGAATGAAGCCAATTTTTTGCTTTGTCCTGAAGAGAAAATGGGAACAAAGTGAGCCTAATATCATCTTGTGTTGCCCCTTCAATCTTGAGAGTGTCACACAACTCTTGGAAACTTGGAAGATGATCATTTGGATCCTTCATTGGTGCTGCTCCAAACTGATTTGTTTGAACCCAATTGATGAGTCCAGGTGAAATATGAAAATTCTGAGCATAAACATTAGGTCTTTAGATACCGTGATAATTCTCCACCACTGTAGGCTGAAAATATTCCCTGATAGGATGTTGGTGCAATTGTTCTTGTTCATTTCCATTATCTCCTCTTCCATTTCCTTCGGTCAAATTAGCTGCACCAATTCTAACCTCTAACTAAGCTAATCTTTGATCCATTTCACCCATTTCTCTTTGAATTCTCTGAAGTTCTTCTACTTGATTTTCCATTTTCTTTTGCCGACGAATGACCTTACTGTTCTTTCCAACTCTGGGTCAAACTGTCTTTCTTACCCTCTAGTAGTTCGAGGCATACAATCTTTTTACACGCAAGCTGCTCAAGAAAAGAAAAATGCAAAAAGAAAAAGAAACAAATAAGTTACTCTAAGGATGAAAAAAAACCAACAAGTAAATATCAAACTAGCTATAGAAGCAAACATTCAAACATTCATCCCCGACAACGGCGCCAAGCAAGTGCATGGTTGTCGAAGTGAGTAATAAATTAGTAAGAACTGAGTCATATCTATAGGGATTATGAGAAAGTTCAATTCTACTTAGCTAACGGTATTTGAAATCGAGTTGAGTGAAATTTTAGGAAATTAAAATTAATGTAAATAATTTTTTAAAAAATTAAATAAATTTCTAAACAACTACCCAATTCATTGCGACTAAAATAACTATGAATATGACAAATTTGTGTAGTAACTAATTAAAAAAAGATTGCAACAATTGACTAATTAAATGTATTAACTTCAATGAGGAATGACTTTCTCTTAGGGAATTATATTTTTTGTCAACCTTAATATTGAATTAGCTATCCTCCACAAATGAAATATCCTAAACTTGTAGGTGAATTTTAAGAGTAATTAATCCCTTTTTCTTAAAGATGAATTAATCTATCCACTCTAGACGTCACTTAGTAATCCCTTACTTCAGTTCTTCCTAGAGTTCCTTAAGTCCCAAACCTTCAATTTTTAGCTCCTAAGTTTCTTGGGTCTCCCAACTCATAATAAAATCCTAGTCGAAATTTCCTTTAATCTTCTAGTAAAAAACTCCCTTTTTTCGAAGGCGAATTTATACCAAGGTAATTTCCAATAATCTAAAGGAAGAACCAATAAACCCAAGGGAAAAACAACAAGTATATGAATATTCAATCATGGATTCTAGTAAAATTTAATATTAAAGCATCATCAAAAATATCAAATCCTTAATAGAAATTAATGTTCTAGCCACAAATCATCATGCCAATAAATCTAAAAATATAAACGATAGATAAACTCATGAAGGAATTAATTAAAAATAAAAAGCATAGCTCCAACCTATAGTAGAATAATGTGTTTCCCCTCTCCTTGAGTGGCTTCTATTTTGGTTAAGGGCGTGGAACCAAACTGTATTTCAGTGGAGGCTTAATATGTGAGTCTATGTTGTTGAGTCGAGGCTGTCTTCTCCCGTAAATGGAGCTGGAGCTTGCTGGAGAATGGACGTCGTGAAAATGGAAAGGAGAGATACTGTTCTTGATGAAGTGGTGATGAAGGCTTGCATGAAGACAGCTTACGTTGTGGAAGATTGAAGCTAAAAAATGAAGGCTTGCGTGTATCAAAATAGAAGCCAGCTGTTACATGTACGTGAAAGAAAACGAAGTGTGGGATTGGTATTGTTGGAAAAATTGCTAATTATTATCAATTTATTCATTTCATTATTTTAGAATTGAGTCATTAATTTGATGGGCATAAATAGAGATTTGAAATTATATGGAAAGATTTGAATTAAGTTAGAATTAATATGGTGTTTAAAAAGATTAAAGGAGTTAGAAGGCAAATGAAGGAAGGGGCAAAATGGGAAGCCCAAAGGAGAGGAGGGGTATCTTTGGAGACCAAAGTGTGGTCTTGTTTAAGAAAAGAGAAGAGAAGCATCGTGAGAAGAGAGAAGAAACGAAAATAAAAAGAAAGAGAAAGGAAGAAAACGTGGAAAGAAGAAAAAGGAAGAGGATTTGTTAAGGTAATCATCTCTCCTTCTTGCTTTGCTAGAAAAGAGTTTAGAGAAATGGATTTATGTGGGGTTTGTGTCGGAAGAAAGAAAGAACTAAAGAATCATTTTTATTTTTAGGGATTTCTAAGCTAGGGTTTCTTAGTGATTGAAGAAGCTTTGGATAAACAAGTAAGTGTAAGCATCCTTCTTTTTGATTTGATGGGTTTCTTGGTGATTGAAGAAGCTTTGGATAAACAAGTAAGTATAAGCATCCTTCTTTTTGATTTGATGAATGAAGCATGTTTTAGTGATGGTTAGAAGTGAAAATGAAGTTGAATATGTGTAGGAAGTTATTAATGATCTTTTTGGGTTAGTGATCAAAGATAGATTATGATTTAATTGTGAATGATATTCAGTTGAAAATGAAGTAGAAAGGATGGTTTTGGTACAAGATGGGTTATATGTGAAAGGTGAGGAGTTAAAAACTGGAAAATATAGCAAAATATGTTCTCGACGTATGATTTTGTAAAAGTTCGTCACGGCGAACTTTTCAGCACCAAACATACTTCGGTATTTTGGGCATAACTTTTTCTGTAATGATCCAAATGGAGTGATTTTTGATTTGAAGTAAACTAGACACATAGGGATACAAATATTATGAAGGAATTTAGTCTTAATTCAGTCTTTAATAATTTCAAATTTTGGATGGAATTTGAGTATAGAATATTGTTTCAACATAAGAACAGTTTGGAAATGTTTGGCATGTAACTTTTAAAGTACTAAACCAAATTGAATGATTTTTGAGTCATTAGAAACTTATGACAATGAGGAAAATTTTTATATAGGGAAGTGTTATCAAATTTCTTTATTTACTTGATCATAATAATTAGGAAAAATTGACCCGAAGGTTTGGACTTTTGGAAGAGTTTGAGCATTCAGGATTTATCTTAGTGAATATGCCATATATGGGTCCTCAAATTATATTCTTATTGAATGAGAAACTTTGTCATTGATAAAAGGACTTAAGGAAAGCAAGAGGATCAAGAGGAGAGACATCTTTGCACAAGGTTTAAGCAAGGATTTTAAGGTGGGTAATATATTTATGGTTATTGTGTAATATGAGCAAGTTTGTCTTATTGGTAAATATTTTCTCAATTGCTTGAATTGAATGCTTGTGTATTGTATGTTAACTTGCTTGATTGTGAATTATTGTAATTGGTGAAAATGCATTGTGATTTATGAATTATGATCAAGTATGCCATTGAAACATGTCATGGCATTTTATATGAATGGAAAGATGAGAAAGCATGATGAGCATGAAAAATATGAATGTATGTGAAATGAGTTAAGCATTGAACTTTGATTGTGTTTGGGCAAGAGAGGAATGTTTCGTTAGTCACGTGCACGTTGACTCATAGCCTTCTCCCGGCTGCCCACTTGAGGCCACAAGATCCTAAGAATTCGGACTCGTTTTGTTCACGGAGTAAACTTCGGTTTCTATGTTTCGTTCCATGGAACCCTCGAGCCATTTGTTTGTGAACTACATCATTGAATTATCAAGTATGATGCATATTTGAGTGTTGTGTTTTGATGGATGAATCTTTATGATATGTTCTATGTGAAGACATTCAAATTATGAAAATTTGAGCTTGAATTGTGGATGTTATATATATATATATATACTTTGTTACATTTATACATATGTGTGTGTGTGCCTGAATTGTATGGCTCGTTGCCAATGGTTATAAATGTATAAGCCACTGAGCTTCGCAGCTCACTCCATTATCTTCCACTCCATAGGTGAAGAAAAAGCAGACCAACATTGATCCTCGCAAAATTTGGCAAATACCAATAATAAAGACTTTTGTAATTAAGCTAGTTCAGAAACTTTTGGTATTTAGAATCATATGAAGCATTAGCATTCAATTGTATCATGTGCGTTTTGTAGTTGATATTTTGTATTAAGCAAAAAGTGTGGCTTTTGGTATGTAACTGAAGTTGTTTAAACTTTTAGTTTAGTAACGAGATTAAGATATGAAGTTGTTCTCTTCTATACTTGTTTATGTTTATCTTCTTTGTTGAGATTGTATATATGTTAGTGATGGAATAGGATGTCTTATTGAAAGGTTTGTATGAATGTATATATTGTTGTGTTGTTGAAAGAATTGTATGTATGTCTGTTTTGTGTTAAATATTAGTGGTTTGGATTTTGTCTGGGCCTCGCCACAGCGAATCTCTCTTGAAGGATTTTTTGCATTAAATTTGGGGACTTCGTCGCGGCGAAGCCTTTTTCCTAAAAGGTCATTTTGCTTGACCTTCATACTTTGTCACGACGAAGCCAGACTTTCGCTGCGGCGAACCCGTCACTGCTGAAACTAAAATTTTTCGAAGTTTAAAATTTTGAGAAATCAGAGCCTCACAATAGGTACCAAGACCCAGGAGCCAGTAGGTATGTTGGTGGAGCTGTTGCATTAGTGGCGTAAAAAAATAGCTGTAGTGTGCGTGATTGGCAGATGCTTTTCAAGCTTATAGATGCTGGCTGCCTTTGTTTTTGCTGGAGTATTCTTATGGAGGGCTATGCGTGCATGAGCTGTAAATGCTTATGGTGAGCTATGTTGGTGGAAGGTAGCTAGCGTTGGTGAGTGGAGTGATGGAGTACCTGCTTCATGTGCTGGAATAATTAAATGTGGGGGCTGATGCGTGGGTGTATAGGAGCTTGCATTGATGGAAGTGAAGGTTGTGTTGGTAGGGGTTGATGCTCAGATGCTGCTGTGGATGGGAGAAGCTGTTTTAGTGGAGTGAAATGATGAAATGTGGGGTTGTGTTGTGCATGGATGTGTAGTGGAATGGAGTGTGGGGCGTTGTGCGTGCTGGAGGTATGGAGAGACTGCCTTGGTGTGTGATTTTCATGTAAATAAATGGAGGTTGTAGATTGATAATAGATGGAGGGTTGCTTCAGTATGGGGGCTGTGTCACTCTTTGGTGGATGGGGGGTTGCTTCAGTGAGTGAAGATAGTTGTATCTGTCAATGAGAGGAGCATTAGAGTGAGGCTAGTTTTTTAAAACAACTCTAATTTTTCAAGGTCAATTTCGATAATGCATAAAAACTAAACGGTGACAATTTAGGAGTTCAAATTTTATCAGTATCTTTGTTTTTGAGTTAGCTTCAATATGAGACTTGAATCACTGAATTTCACCATCTAAGTCAAAAGTTATGATTCAAAACATCGTCAAAAGGTTATTTTGGCGATCCAGAATTTGAGGCAACTTTTGGGAATTTATTTCTCCTGAATTCTAACTCAGAAAAATCTGCAATTGGTCCTAAAAAAATCCATCAATGAGT
>JANPWU011113546.1:0-12523 GCA_024707465.1 Erythroxylum daphnites
CTTCATCTGAACTGAGGTCCAGCAGCTCATCCGGCAACGTCTCTCTCTCCTTTTCAGCTATTTCCTTTACCTCCTAGAGAGAGAGGCCGACCTCTGAAGGAAACTTTGGCTCAGCAAAGTCCTCGAATGAAGGACCCTCCGACCCATCAGGAATGAGAACGCCATGGCAATTCCTCAAGATGGAAAGAGCTAAGTTGCAAGCAAATTCTTTGTATTCATCGATCAAATTCCTCTCTTTCCATCGCTTGATTGCTTCAACCCTCTGCTCTTTCACGGAGCCTTTTAGCTCCAGCAGTTTCCTCTCAGCCTTCATTTTGTCCATCACTGCTTCATGGCGGTCATGGAGGATTTTCATTCGGAGTTCTTGCTTCATCTTTGCCTTACCGTTGGCTCGGAGAACTTCCTCCTTTAGATCCTCGTTACTAAGCTGCAATGCTCGGCACTCCTTTTCCAGTTCACCCCTGGATGCAACCACTCGACCCTTCTCCTCCTCCACCGAAATAAGTTGAGCACTCAAAATGCTCTTTTCCTCCACCAAAATGTTCTTCTCGTCCTCCAACGAAGCAAGTTGGGCTCCCAGGACGTTCTTCTCCTCGCCCGCCTTTGAAAGTTGGGCTTTTAAAGCATTAACTTGCTCAAGAAGATCTTTAATCTCTCGGTCCATCATTCGAGTGACTTCATTGAGCTGATTAACACGTTGATGCATCATAGAGGCGAACGCCAGATCCCTTGCACAGCTACGTACGAGACTGGCCATCAGCTCCTGATTATTCAACGAATCCAAAAACTCTTCGTCTACAGGAGGAACGACCTTCTGAGCAACGTGAAGAGCCACGTTGATGTCCCTAAGTGATGCAGTCTTATTAATACTGATCGTGGACACCCACTTTTCGTCGCTGGAGGCTCGCTCCTTCCCCTTGCCTTTGTCCGACCGGGGCACACGCACTTTCCTCTTACCCTTGCCCAATTGGCAGGGCGTCTCATCTAATTTGCAAGATGATCGTTCAAGACTCCGAGCGGTCTTCTTTCTCTTGAGAGGTCGTTCCACCTCTTCCTCTAAAACTGCTCAGTCCTCACTCGTTGGTTGGATTGGCAATGATGCAGACTCGTCAGGTCGGTCCTCATTCGCCGAAAGGGCCAGCAATACTGTAGACTGGTCAGGCACTGTCGGCTGAACGACGTCTTGGCTGACCTCCGCCTCCTTCCTTTGCTCCTTCGCCTTGAAGGAAGATCTAGGCCCTTTGCGTTGGCTTTTGGATTTAAGGGAGCTGGAGGATGCGGCAAGATCCTTGAGCTTCACCATGGCTGCACAGTTATAGAAGCGAGTCAGAAATCGAAATTAATATTTACGAATGCACTAAGCAATTAAATCATGAATAATCGACCAGAAGGGGCAGCCTCCTCCTCCTCTAGCCCGTTAATTCGAGGCGAGGGATCAATTAAAAAGGCACCGACTGATGCCCCGCCACGATACCCCAAAATAAGACGGTCGAAAGAATACCGACCGAGCGCCTTAATCTGGCCGATCACTTCCCATTCCTTCTCAGTAAGGGGGAGGTTGGGGATGTCGTTCCATCGCTCGGACAACGGATACCTCCATGGCCTGGACTCGTGGGAAGATCCTGGGGGGCCTCATAAAGAAATACTTTGCCTTCCAGGCCTTGATTGCCGAAGCTGTCCCAGCCGGACGATATATCGCATCTCTATATTGGAAGTGAGGAATTTCGGCCCTGACGCTTGAGCTCTGGTTCATCCTCAAAAAGAAGCGCAGATGCCGACCGATGGGAGACATCCTAAGTGATGGCACAGCAGAGCCAGACCGTTAATGAACCTCCAACCGTTTGGCAGAATCTGGCTCGGCCTTAACTAGTATGTGCAGCATACCTCATCGATAATAGGGGTGTACGGAAGCTTCATACCACCGACCGAGAAAAAGCTGTCTGAAACAGCAAAATAGCTGCCTATACTGCTATAAATTCATTCGTTCTTGCTAGCCAGCCTAGGTCCCCAAGACGGAGGGATATTATTTTTGATGATCGAACGGCTCAATTCCCTTTTGGTCATCGTTGATAGGTCGGTCGGTGGCTTTTCAACAACTTGCCCATCCTTCCGGGCACTTTCCCCGATTTCCTCATTTCCCCTGCCTCCGACGCTTCATTCCTGCCGGCCTCCGACACCTCCACCATTTCCGCCACTATCTCCAGTGGCCCAACAATTCTGGTGACTGCAAGTAGAAAGATAGAGAATAGAGAGAATGCTGAAGAATCGAATACACGAAATAGAAAGTGAGAGTGAAGGAAATCTGTCGACCCCAAGTAGTTATCACCAAGATCAACTAAACGGGAGTACCAATCGAAGAGTGCCGAGCGCGTGGCAAAACCTGAGCCGTGCGATTTAGGGTTATCAGATACCCCAAGCGGCGCAGCAGTTAAAAGGACGAGACCCGAGCGACGCAATAGTTGAAAGGACGCAACCCTTCATTTCAAATTTTAAAAACGCGTCAGAGAACATGTGTCGCAATTAATGATTACACCCATCGATCTGACTGGATATCAACGTCTGACCGATCGGGCCTATCACTAGCAATCATACATACGAGCTACACAACCCTCATATACTCCATCGGTCCTTCCCTTCAGTCAGACTCGAGGAGTAGGGGGCTTATCGCTGGGTCGGTCGTGCTAGGCCTAAACCCAAACTCAAAACGGCGCATGGGCCGATCGGCCCATCCCTCGGTGTTGACCTAATTCCTGTAGGTATTAACTATATAAATTCATTACCTCATCATGAAAAAGGTACGACTTTAAAACCTTCGTATTTTCTTTATTTTCAGCCACTAAAACCCTCACAAAAAGACTAACTTGAGCGTCGGAGGGGCCTACAGGCAGTCAACCCCCGATGTGCCTTTATTGTTTTGCAGGTATCTCTCAGCCAAAGTCAACCAATCTCATGGATCAAAGCAACAGCGCCCAGCCCCATCAAAATCAGACAAAACCACTCCCCATAAATCTAATATCACTAAACTTTCACCTCCTTTTTGGAATCATCAAAAACAAATCAATTAACTAAAAATGCATACTATAAAGTGTCATGTATCAAGATAACTTGAAAAAATAATGAGTGTTATTAAACATTTGAGGAGTAAAAAAAGGGATAGGAACATTCCTAATCATTTCTAATTCTAAAAAATCCCTAATTTTGATATTGTGCCTGAGTTGAAATTTTCATTTAAATCACCAAGGGCAAGTTTTTATCAAAATTAAAGGTTGTAATTGTAACAAAAAACATAATTGCAATATCTAACAATCAATTCCATAAAAGAATGTATAAGTTCGAAAGCCCAGAAATTTCAAAACTAAAAACATCAATAAGTGCCCAAAATACCAATATTGAACAAAATTAAAGATGTATTGATATAATTGAAAGGAAAACAAACTTAACTCCTTTTACAATTTAATTATGAAGGCATTAAATTTGAAAAAAATCTTAATTGAAAAAATTTAAAATCTCTATGAAATTCAAAAATAAAAAATTTCAATTTGATGCAATTTAATGAGATCCTTATAAGATGAGGGAAGATGTTTTTCAAAGAAAAAAGTGTAATTTTGAAGATATTATAAACATACAAGATGAGAAATAGAAGAAAAGATGAGGAGAAAGACCATAGATCATTTAAGTTGATTGACCATAAAAGTATGCTAATCGACTATAGTTTGTCTTAAATAAGATATATGGAGCAGATTTAAATAGATGAAGAAAAAAGATAAAATTTTCTTTGAACTTGTTATATTGGTAAACCATAGATCCATATTGGTCTAGTAATGACCGATGTGGATGGCTAGTTATGAAACCAATATATTTACAAGAAAGAAAAGTTCCTTAGTTATGGGGATATTAGTTGACTACTAAAAGATATCAGTTGACCAATGTGCATAGGTGATCGACTAAAAGAGCTACCAAACTCCTTAAAAACTCATAGGAAAAGTAAAGGAATGTCAAATAAGGGACCATTGGTCAATCACTGAGGGATATTGGTCAACTAATGTGACCATTTGAGTGACCAGACAAGTAACCAGAAAACTAGCAAACACATTGGAATACAAAAAGGATTGAATTTTAAAGATTTGGTTTACCACATTAAGATATTATTCGACTAGTTAACCAGATAGCTTAAGATACTATCTTTAAAAATGAATTAAAACATCAAAACTCTAACAAAAACTATTCAAACATATATCAACCAAGTAAATATCAATAAAAAATTAAATCACATAAAAGCCTTATCAAAAAGAATTCCTATCAAACATGATTAATTTTCTTCTAATTGTGCAAAATTTATCCGTATTCAAAAGTTTAAAGAAATAATTACCCAAATAATGTAGATTTAAAAATGATTATTAAACACCTTATATTTAATTTAAACTCAAAAAATCATCACTAAGTATTTATAATTAAATTGACACGTAAATGCAATTTATCACATATTTCTAAATTATAAACTAGTAATTACCTTATGTTGAACATTATTTATGAGAGATTTGAACAAAGATTCTTCTTGAGTTTAGAATCCATTGAAGGCTTCTTATCCTTTTAATCTCTCTTACTTGATTCAACAAATTGTCTCTTTGAAAAAGTATTTGGTAGCTAAATTCTATGTATCCTACAATATCTTCTAGAATTTCCTGGATACAAGAAGTTAAGATTCATTATGATAAATTCCTTAAACTCCTTAATGAAAACTCAATTCCATAACTACTATCTTTATTACATGCTATTTGCTCTTTCTTTTCAAATAGCCTTATAAACTAAGGTAATCAATGTGTTTTAAGAACCCAAATAAGCTTGGTTCCTTGGTTGTTAGGTTTCTTCTTATCTTCAACCCATACTTTCAAGGTTTTGCTTAACATACTTTATTTAAGAAAACATAACCTATCAACATTTTCATACTTCCCAAAAAAATGACATACCTTGTTATATGAGTGATGTATATATATATATATATATATATATATGCATTTTATGCTTAATATGGAATCTTTATTTAGACATTAAAGTTATTAAATTTTCTCTTAGTGTAGTGAAATGTCTTATAGTTATATTTGTGATGCCTATTATGAATGAAACCTTGATGTATACTTCTTTAAGGCTTAAAGGAGTATGAGTAGGTTTGTATATTATCATAGAAGTTATCCCTATTCTTCCTTTGATGGTATTGAACTTTATGCCTATCTTGTGGGCCATATATGAAAGCATGATTCTTGCTTTTAGGATTAGTCCTACTTGATATAGAATTTGCATAAATATGATTAGATGTGGATGCTTCATACTCCTTTTTGATATTAAGAAATGGTTCTTTATGCAAATATTTTTTCTTGACAAATTTAGTTTTAAAATTGCCTTCACTTCTCTGAAATATCATATTCCATACCTATCATTGTAATTCTTTTGAGCGCTTGAAATGTTTTCTAGTTTTTCACCCCTTAATAGACTTGGACAATAAGTAATTGAAGGAATCTAACTTATTTTTAAATGTTTTACTCTAATGCCTTAATGAATCCAATTCATTATTTTCATTAATGATCACATTTTTTGATGCTTTAATGCTATGCAATTCATTCTTCATCTTTTCATTCTTACCCGTGCATGCATCCAACTCTTTTTGAACTTTCTTAATTTTGGAAGACAATCTTTTCCTTTTTGTACTCATGATTTAAACTTTCAACTAATTCATCATAGGTAAAATTAATATCACTATCACACAATTTAAGATTGGATGTTTCCTCATCATCATCCATAGTGGTAAAACCTATATGAGTTATCACTTCTTTTGAATGCTCACTTTTGGATTCACTTGTGTCATCCCAAATTAATGCTTTAAGTGTTTTCTTCTTGTCCTTCTTGTCCTTCTTATAATTTTCCTCGCACTTCTCGTTATCTTTGAGTTAAGAACATTGTGACTTTATATGGCTGGCTTTTCTACATTCAAAGAAAATAACATTAGAGGATTTATGTTTTAAATCACTTTTACCTTACTTGAAATCATTTCTTTTAAATAATTTCTTTTTAAAGAACTTCTTAAATTTTCTAGTGAATAAGCTAATATCTTCTTTCATTAGTTGATGTATCTTCTTCTTCTTCGCTTGATTCTTCTTTTAAGGCTTTAAACACTAAATTATCTTTTTAGTAGCTTTGTTACTTCTTACATCTCTTGCAGCCTTATTTTGTATATAAGGAGAGATCCAATAAGTTCCTCATGTGGTAATGTTGTTAGATCTTTGTCTTCTTGTATGGTCATCACGTTAGCTTCCTACCTCTTTAAAAGTGACCTAAGCAACTTTCTTACCATTTCAACATTTGTAACTTTCTTACCATTTCAACATTAGTATAGGTATTTCTAAGACTTTTGAGAACATTAGTAATATTAATAAATCTAGTATATATGCTAGATATGCTTTCATCATCCTTCATTTGAAACAATTCATAGTAATACATTAGCATGCTTACTTTGCTCTCTTTTACTTGATTATTTCCCTCATATCTTACTTCTAAAGTATGCCAAATTTTTTTGTGACATTTCATACGTAGAGACCCTATTGAATTCATTTCTTTCTAATGCATAAAAAGGATGTGTATGGCCCTACTATTCAAGGAGAATAATCTCTCATCTTGAGGTTCTCATTCTTCCTTTAATTTAAGTACCTTTTTTATCTACAATTTCAATAGGAATAAAAGCATCATTTGAAATTATTTTCTAAAGGTCTACACTTTCAACCATTATGAAGAACCTCATCCTAGTTTTCCAATAAAGGTAATCATTACCATCACAGAAAGGATCTATTAATGTTATATCTCTCTTGGTTGAATGATGATGATGATGCTCCTAAATATGTCATTATGATCTTTTCTATAGGATTTTGATAGAAATGCGATCACTCACGTCACGGACAACAGATCCAACGAGCTCAACTTCCACTGAAAAGAGAGGCTAGACCTCAACCTCAGATTCAAAGCCTGATGGTAGAGATTCCCCTGATCTTCTTCTTAGTGGTACGGCTCCAAGGGGTAGGCCTTTCCTCTGCAAGCCTATTAAGTTAAGTAAGCCAGGTCAGTACTTAAGTTGGTCTTCACCGACTAGACCTCTGGGAGGACGCCAGTCTTTTTCTCTTCTATGTTTATTGTATTTTTGACTGAAAGGGAGGAAGAATAGGGGGAAGCCGTTGGCATTCCCGCCAGTCGTTGTCTAACCTAATAGACTCTTTCTAAGACCACTTGTTTGACCCTAATGACATCTAAGAAGAGGTGAATTGGGTGTTTATAAAATTGAATAAATTTTTAGCCAAAGTACTTAATTAAAAACAATTAATGTAAATAAGGATGAGAAAATTATTTATTATAAAAACAATCAAACAATTAGACAATATTTCAAAGAAGATAGAGAGGAAAGAATGCAAATTAATTTATAGTGGTTCGGGAAGCAACTGTTACCTACACCTACTCCTAAAACTCTTCTTGGAATTTTCTATAACTTTTCTTTTAAGACAAAGAATAACCTTTGTACAATCTTTCTTAATAAAGAAAAACTCTTCTTATTATCTTTTTAACATGAAAAAAGAACCTCTATTTTATTTTGAACACCTCTAAGTACAATAATATCTTCCCAAACCTAATATTACAACTCAAAAATATCTCACTTAATCACTTGATAACTATAAAATAGGTTATCCACTTGATTAAATATAAAATAGTTCATTCACAAACAAAGATGCTCAAATGATTAAAAACTCTTTAAAGTGTGTGACAAAACTTAAAACCTTTTTAACACTAAAACCAACAAGAAAACACATGGTTATAGTGTTTTCGAGCCAAAAAGTAGTCATTATAATGATATATGAGGTGCATTCGTCAACCAGTATAGCATACTAGTCAATCATTAAGCATTTACAACACTAGATTTACTAGCTATTGGGCATTAGTTAACTAGTACAGGTATTGGTCGATTAGAGGGAAATTGGAAGGAGATTTCAAAGGTTTGTTGACGACTTTCCACATTTAGCTAAGCAACGTTAGATAATCTGGTAAGTTACTATTCTAAGGAAATTTATGAAGGCCTTCAAGGGAGGCTCACCTGGGGGTAATTCCTCAATCCTTGATGTGGAGGGAAGCCATTTCCTTTCACTCCAGGAGGCTAGGAATAAGAAACCAAGGAAAACATAGAGTAATGTGGTCGCTTCCGAATCTCAAAAAGTTAAACTTTCCATCTAGTGTCAGTGAAGGTATTGTTACTCTACTTATGGAGTTACTCTAAGAAGGTGTCAAGCATTGGATTAACATAATAGTGGGTTTTTTTCTTGGAAAAAGACCAACCTTCTAACATATATTGAATTGGGCTCAGGTAAGGTGGGGCAGCAAGGGTCTCAATAAGGTTCTTTTGACTAAGGAGGAAACTTTTATATTTCATTTTTTAGATGGAGAATCCTTGAACAAAGTGAGGGAAGCTGGCCCCTGGCACATAAGGGGATAACACATATTTGTTCAAAGATGGGTTATTGGATTAGAGCTTGATAAGTTGACAGTAGAGATATTTCCCTTGTGGATTAACTTCTATAAGGACTCTAGATGGATTAAGCTTCCTCACGAGCTTTGTGGGAAGCCTTTAGCATTTGACTCAGCCATAAAGAAGATGGAAAAAATAAAATTTGCTAGGATATGAATTGAGGTTAATCAGAAGGATGAATTACCTAAAACACTTAATGTTATAAAGTTGGATTTGGATAGAGAATTGGTTAAACCTAAAATTCAACTTACATATAGTTGGAAACCCCGGTTAATGAAAAAGGAATGGAAGCTTACAAGGAGGAAATTCACCTCTGGACTTTATGCTGAGCTAATAGGAACTGAGGTACCTCTAACTACAAAAAATGATGAAGTCATCTATGAAGGTAAGTTTCAAAAGTCTGATAAGTCAGATGATACTCAATATATCCAGATAGTAGGTAGTGGTCATTCCATATGACCAAAACTGAACTTAATGCACTAAGTGAGAAAGTAGGTTTAGACATTGAGCTTAAAACAATTCCTGGTGATATTACTGGTTTACTTGGAAATAAATCGGCAATGAACACCCCCTTTACAAGAAGATCAGGTAGGAAGAGGAGGAAGCTCTAAGGGGTGGATAATGCTTCTCTCAAACTATGATGATTTTTTTAATATTAAGGGCATGAATAAGCCCTATAAAAAATAGGTAATAGGGGATATCATTTTGTCTAAACAACCTCTCCTAGTTAGGATGTCTAAGACCAAGATAAAGGCTTACAAACTTTAGGACTTAATGAATTTTTTAAGTAAAAATTGGGGGTATGGTTCTAATCATGTACATCATTTCAATGGTAGAATATTATATGCTTTTAACATGGAGACAGTTAAGGTGTCTCCAACAAAATCCTCATATTAGTATGTCCATCTACTTTGCAAAACTGAAAATCTAGAAATGTTATTCAAAGTGACAATCATTTATGCTTCTAAATTTGAATTCCAAAAAGCCAAGTTATGGGATGATTTAGGAACTATAAGTAACATGATGGTTATCCCCTGGATTCTAGCAGGGGGATTCAATTGTGTCCTACCTCCATCTGAGGCATAGAATAATGACATACAAGGTTACAAATCTTTCCAAATGATCAGAAAACTACATGGTTTAAAAACTAAACTCAAAATCTTTCTCAAAATAAGAATCCCTTTAAAAAGATAAGCACAAAAGGCTAAGGAATATCTTATCGAAGTACAAAGGGCTTCCTACCTCTCTCCACATAATCAAAACTTGCAAACTGATGAAAACAGGAAACTGTAGGACTATAATAAGAGAATGGCATATCATAATTCAGTGCTGATACAAAAGGCAAGAAACATATGGTTAAAGGAGGGCGACTCTAACTTAAGGTACTTTTATAATTCCATCCTAACTCAAAAAGAATTCTAATAAGATTCTTTCTCTTCTTAACTGCAACCATCAATTAATATCTCAAACCTTTATGTAGCACCCCACTCCCGCAAGACACGTACTCAACATCTATGGGTCATATTCGAGTTCGCGCCACACCAAGGCGACGTGCTAAAACACTCAATCATTCAAAAATAGGTATAAATTTTTTTTGAAACCATAAACATAATATGCAAAAATCCATAACCAATTCGGGCTCACTTTCATTCAAAAACAATTTCAATCAACAAAATTTCAATAGCCATTTGGGCCCTCTCACAAATACAAAACACTTTAGTCATTTTGGAATACAAATTTATAGAAAAAGTTGCAAAATATACAATTCAATACAAAATAAAGAAATGCAATGTAGACGCAAACTGATCCTGACCTCTATCTTTTACTTGTATGCTGTAGGTATACTCCCGTTGGCCTAACGGGGTATTCTTCTGGTCCTGAAAAATATTTGCAAATTTTTGATGAGTTTTGCAAATTCAATGAGTGACCATCATCGATGGCTCACCTAATCACGTAACACATAAATCACATTTCACAATCAATACAATTTAATGATTCATATTATGCATATGTAGTGCACATGAGACCCACTTTTCATTTGTTACTTTGTTGTGACCGAATGCTTAAACTGTCCCATATAGGGCTCATTGATAACTATCCTCTATCCACTTAAGGGATACAGGGCTCATTAAATGTTGAGCCTGAGGCTCTGATTCATTTTTGGGTTCGAAGCTCATTTTCACTCGTTGAACTTTAAGCTCTGATCGGTGGCTACTCTGGTCACAACAGCCATTATGTTTCATGCATTCATGAAATGAAATGCATAAGTCACATTTGCATGATCCACTTTCACTCACATTCACATATCATCGGACTGTAGCCCGACATTCAATATTAGAGTTGAGTATCACTTTTCATTTGCATACAAATGCACATTCAAAACACATTTATCATCAAGTTATGTACATTTAGTTCATCTCATCCACATACAAGTAGCACTTCGATATCTAATCAATAATCACAATCATCGGACATTCTTTCCAGAAATCAATACAATCATTCACATTCATAACATTATCCAGTATTCGTTTAATACAAAATTCAAATAAAGCAAATAATGAAGTGAGACCATCTCGGTCTACTCACAGTACGCTCCAAAATAGCATTTGCTTTCAAATTCTGGATACTCCTGTATGTGGACGTTTGTCCTGCACATTCTATTTATGCAATACACAATTCACACACGTTACAAAACTCATTTATAGACAAATAGTTATATGGACTATATACAAAGCATGCTCGATGGCAATCCCAGGTACTTTATCAAACTTCATATCTTATGCTCATTTTCATTTCATAATTCAATAATTCAATCATTTTAATATTGTTATCCCCAAACATACTTATACTTTGGTACTCTGATGTCAACAATTCATTCACTAATTTATCACTAGCAACTTTCCATTTAATCCCACTGAAAACACGACATCATCTCTCTCTCTATGATTTCCTTAAGTTTAATCCTATGTTTGTTCATCCTCAATTTTTGCAAAAATATTTAAAGGGAAAATAGAGCATACATGTCCTTATCACTTTCAAAATTTCTGTACTCTTCTCCTGTATGTATTCAATGATATTTCTTCTCAAAATCATCCCTACACCATCATATCACATAAAAATCCCCAAATACGTAAAAACAACACATCTAAATTTTTATCTAGTTTGTACTGTATTCATGAAAATGGACACTTTTTCCATGACTATTTTATGTCAGATAAACCTTCCATTTTATCTCATATTCAGACTTCACATAAGAATTAACACGATACTTACTTGTTAAAACTCTAAAATATTCAACCATCACAAAGCCCTAACTTTCATGCAACTCACGTACTTCATCTTACAGAGGGTTTGGGTCAGGTTTTTCTTGAGGAAAAAGAAACAGATGACAAAGAGGTAACAGTAGAAGATAAGGGCAAGCATAGTTTAGCTTTGGTGGAGTTTTTGATGAAAAACTCTATGTTGAAGATACACTAGAGAAAGAAATGAAGGCAAGTACAGTAACTTGTCTTTCAAGGTTATTAAAACTCAACTTTAAAGCTGGGACACCTGTCCATTTCTTAGCCACTTATCCACTTCCCTTTATTAAAATTCACTTAAGTATGATTTGTACTTAAGTTTATGACTTAATAAGACCACTGAAACACAATTCATAACCCATTAAATCACTTCCACATTTTTCCATAAAACATCATTTCGGGTCAATTTTGCATGTTCTTTCTGACCCTGATACTGAAGTTATTTTGCAACACTTTCTTCTAGAAACATGTTCTCCTATGTCTTATGTTTTCATTGACACCAAAATCATTCAATTTGGTTGAGTGATTTGAAAGATATACTCCAAACATTTTCAGACTGCTCTTGTCCAAAACAGTATAATATGATTGGAAATATGTAATTCATTGATTATTTTAAAACGAATGATTTATATTAGTAAAAAAGTTAACAAATAATAATAATAACAATAAC
>JANPWU011119848.1:0-12498 GCA_024707465.1 Erythroxylum daphnites
ATCCATGCCAAATCAACTAGGACAAACACAAAAACCAAAGGATAAATCATTGGAGAAGTGGCATAGTTCAAGAAAGACGCAAAACTAAAATGTTGTTGTAAAAACTATTTGTAACCCAATAAAAGAACTTTTTTCAAATCTTGGCCATTACACTTGTAATTATATCATGTAATACTATTGCATGATTCAAAAATACATATTAACTTATCCACATAACAGATGACAAACTTCAATGTACCGTTTCTGCACCATAACACGAGCCACAATAGGTTTCCCCATGTTCAAGTCTACCTCCATGTCTCTGCAAAGGCTTCTCGATCTGTTGAACAAAGAAAAGCAAGTTGGTTGATGTTCATCCACCACACAAGAAACAGGGAAAAAAAAGTGATGTGCAAAGAATACTTCAAGAATTAAAAACAATTTGAGAAAGAAAAAGGATCATTTAGAGCATACAAGGAAGATCAAATAATTAGATCCATTGGATTCATATTCATTTTAACTTTGTGCGCACTACATTTCCACTTGACTAGTAAGTGGAAAGCTCTTTACTAATAAGCAAACTTTTTTATCCTGCTGTCCCTCGGAGTTAGGCAGTCTAGGTGATGGTGAAATTGGGTGCAATTAAGAGAGCTTAAGAGGGAATAATAGTAACCATCTCACAAATCAAAATTTATACAAACACATGCGTTTGAGTGGCATAGAATTAACTAGATGGATAAGCATCACAAGCACGTGAAGTGGGAAATCAGCACAATATTTGAATAAATGATGCCATCAAATTTTAAAGCTAGGTTGTTGTCAGTTTCATGTGTTACTTGACTTAGTAGGAAGGAATGATCTCTAAAGGAAAATGTGCATGTGAGAGAGAGAGAAAGAGAGAAGCATGTGTTCCTCCACTAACCTTTGGTGCACCAATCCCATCCTGCCTGACTTCTATTACATCACCATGAACATTGATTCTTTTCTTGGTTATGTTGTGTTTCTGCAAATAGAAAACATGGCTGAAGATCATGAAAAGTAACATAATTACCAAGTGAACAAGTAAATCATGGCTCTGTTAACTCGATAAGGGAATGTTTGCATACATACTATATCAAGATGCTGCTCTCCACTTATATCCATGCTATCAACACTGAGTAATGAGCATGGAACTCTTGGAAAAGTGACATCAAACTGCAAAATCGCAATTTAAGAAAAATAAAGAGAAAAGGACAAAATCAATTAAACCAAACAATTCTTACGAAACAAAAAAAGTCACTAGTTAGTATATCTAAAGGCATTGGAAAATAAAAAATGTTATAAAGAAAAGTTAATCTTTGGGAACAAGATGTACCACATCAATAGTGGAACATCATAATCAATGAGATATACGAGGGAAAACATAATTGTTCTCCCATATTTATAACCAAGGGGGAAAGAGGAACTGAGACAATTACATTGATTTGAAAAGTTTCACCCCTTGAAGTATCCACTGAAAGCTTTGTCTCGGTAACGGTGTGCAAATATAATCCTTCCAAGTAAATAACAAAAGATAAATCAAGATACAACAATTCAAATATAAATTGGGAGCAAGAAGACATACATAAATCTATGTACTATCTCGTAACAGGGTAAGAAATAGCAATGAAAGTTTAAGGCTCATAACATAAGTTAAACAAACAAAGTAATTTGAGAATCCAGTTAAGAACACCAAATCCTTGAGCATCTCTAGAGGTGTCTCCCTATGATACATTCATCATCACCTTGCACAATCCTCAATACATCATAGAACACAAACATTTTTGTCATTTCAGCAGCAAAACCATGTCCTAATGAGGGCAACCTATATGAATCATGTAGGAATTTTGATGTGGTAATCCTCAAGATGCAATTTTGAGAATTTTCAAGCTCGAGTACAAATATCACATACAAAGTAGATTTGCACAAGAAAATTAACCAAAAAAGAAACAAACACATGCTTTCCTAAAATATTCTATACAAGTAACACCGATTAAAAGAAAAGAGAACTCCTAACAAGTATGAAACAGAACATAAGAAACGCAAAAAAAAAAGAAGAAGAAGAAGAAGAAGAAGAACACACGAGAAGGAACATACTAAATTCAGAGAAGAAGAGGAAGAGCATAACAAGAGAAGAAACGAGGGTGATAACGCCACCGGAGAGTGTACGGCTGAAGAAATCATCGTTGATCTTAGGGTACGCATCCAAATTCCTCAACTTGTGAATTACGCTTTCCATTTCTTCCTCCTTCCTTCCTTCCTTCCTTCCCTCCTTCCCAGACACTTTATTCCAATTAATTAATTAATTAAAAACCCAAGAAAGATCAACCCCTCCCCCTTTCTCTCCCTGTCCTTCATGATAGGAGCATTCCAAGCTTGGAGGATTTAATGTTTTTTGAGACAGCACCTGCGAAGAAGAAGACACACACTTATGTCGGAGAATTTGAGGTCTCATTTCTTTCCTATTATATTCTAATCATTGATTTCAATTTAACCATTATTTTTAAATTTTTTTATTCTTTATTATATTTTAAATAAAAATTCCTTGTAATTATTTATAACCATATCATTTTTTTAAAATCAGTTAATTATTATTTTTTTCAAACTTTCAAATCACTATTTAATTTCAAGTGAATGGATTTAATTATTATGCTTTTAAATAAACAATTATTTTATGTTTATATATTTTATTTAGTTTTAATATTTTATTTCATATATTTAGTTATAATAAATAATTATTTCTAATTTATATTATGTACAAAAAATTGTGTCATTTTATTATAAGGTTGTAAACAATACTTTTTAAGTGCATTAATTTAAGAAATTGTATTTTTCACATAATTTAAAGCTGTCCAATAACATTTTATTGTTAAAATTTGTCTCCTAACTCACTTTAATTTTCAATTTTCTAAACACCATCTTTTAATTATTTACATAATTTCAAATATGAAATTATGATAACATTTTTTGTATGCACAAACTATTAAAAAATGATATCTCTAACCTAATCAGCGGAATTTCTATTAGAACACTATTGTTTCACTTATAAGAATAAGATCCTGTTTGACAAACAGCGGATTACATTAGCTGATACCTGATAATTGATTATATCAGCTTATTTGACGAGCGGATAATATTAGTTGTTTATTAAAGATATTTGATAAAATTATTTCTTTAGTATTAGTTATTGATGTATAAAATGACTTATAAAGGCATGACTTTCTAAAAAATTAGTATTTCGTTAAATATTTTAATAAGAATTTAGAATTTATATTTTCAATTTTAAACAAATTAAGTTTATAATTTTGATAAAAATAAAACTATTAATAAAACTAAATAAATAATTTTGATCAAAATTATACTTTTTAACTTCAAGGATATAGGTTCTTACTTCTTAGATAGTTTTCTTTGGATTAATGTCTTGGTGTTTAAGTGAGGTTCTTGAACAGTAAGACTTTTGTCATTTTTGTGTTGTGTGTTTTTTAACTGGCTGAATGTCTTGATGAAGGAAAGGAACGTAAATATCTTAGGGCACAGTCTATCATTCACAATAGACTGAAGTAAAACGCTACTTCTCCTAAGCTTTTTAAAAATCAGCTGATCCAGTTCAATCAATTAATCCAATCAATTAATTACTAAACATCAAAAACAGCTGGTCATCAAAGTCAATAAGTTAAATTCATTCAACCAGCTGTTTTTTTAGCTAAAAAGCTAATAACTAAACGAGGCCTGTGACTCGTTAAATTTAAATAACAATAATAACAACAATACTCAATAAAAATCTTACTGATACATAAGATCTGAGAATATCTAATAGTACACAACCTGATCCTTAATTAGTAGAGAGGCCATTTCTAAATGTCCACATAAAGGAAACAATAAAATCAAATAAATATGAAAATACTAATTAAAAATGATAATAAAAAGAAATAAATATGTGCTAAAATGATTAACAAAATAATAGATAAAATAATAATAATATATAATAAAGTAAAGTAAAATAAAAATCATAAATAAAAATAATAAACTAAAATTGGGCCCAGACCTATTCAAATTATTAAAAATAATGTCATTTGGCAGGTTGACCCAACCCTTTTTTATATATTAGGGAAGAAAAACAAATTACATTAAGAGTCTAATAAAGCAAATTCCTGACTTATTCTCTAAGACGAGTACATAATACCCAATAGGTAAAGTCTCAAAATAATTAGTTCCTAGTACAAAATGCTCTATATAGAACGCTAACCAATTAGCACATTTGTTGCTCTCGCTATATATATAACGATGCACATCCTCGCGGTATACATGACCCGTCCCTTTTGCTAACCCTAATTGATACGACATTGCTGACATCTCTTGATCAATCCAAAAAGAAAAAGGAAAGAAAATCACAACAGGTTGGGTGATTAAAAAAATAAGTGGAGTAAAAAAAAAAAGTAAATTTATTTATTTATCAGTACATAAAAATGATAAGGTGGCCACGGCTGTAAGTGTTAGGCACTTGCCCTCTTTGCTTAGCACCTTAACTTCAAATACAAATACGCCCTATAGATGTTACAGTATCACTAAGCAACTCCAACATTGAACATAAACTAGATATTGGAAGAATATGAAAAGGGTACAAAAACAAAGTGAAAAAGGAAAGAAACAAAAAGCTATATGCACAATTCAAACACAAAATGGACGGGAAGCATCATCTGGGACCGGACAATTCATCCGGAGGGACGTGTGAAGTGGAATCAACAATCCAGGTGGTGTTGGGGTGAGGATGGCTGAATTCTTGCCGGAATATCTCCTCTTTCTGCCACTCCTCCCATCGTTCTGCCAGGCCGTCACCTTCCAGCATTCTGACCACCTCCGACATCTTGGGCCGTTCCATTGGAGAACCTTGTGTGCACAGCAGAGCTACTTGGATCAGTTTCTCCACCTCATCATCAATGTAATTACCTTGCAGGTCCGCGTCAACTAAGACCTCCAACTTCCTATCTCTGAGAAGACCTTTTACCTGATTTCAGGAATGGTATCAAGCAGTGAAGAAAACTTTCAAGGGAATGGCTGGTTTATTAAGCAAAGTTTTGCATTAACAAGAAAAACTCATTAATCTTGTGTTACAAGCCTCAGATGATTTGTTATTTCACTGTCAAATATTTCCTTGCCTAAAGCCCTTAATATCAACACTTGTAAGCCTAAAATCTGTTAAAAATTTTCTGATGTTATCTTCAGGTGTTGTACATGATCAAGACATTTTCTCATTTCAAAAATAACTGCGAAACACAAATAACTAACCAAGTATGTTTCGATAATTGATGCTTAAATGAACTATTGATGCAACATGAGAAAAAGAAGAAGGGGAAACATACCCAATCAAGTAACATAACGTCGTCATCATTTGCAAGTCGAGCGAGATCAAAAGCCCTCTGCCCGGTGATAAGTTCAAGAAGCATGACACCATAGCCAAAAACATCAGTCTTCTCAGAAGACTTTCCTGTTGACAAATATTCAGGTGCTATATGTCCAATGGTGCCGCGTACTGCAGTTGTAACATGAGTATCTTTGTAATCCATGAGTTTCGCCAACCCAAAGTCACCGACAACTGCTTCGTATTCCTCGTCCAACAATATATTTGCGGCTTTCACATCGCGGTGAATAATTTTAGGATCACAATGATCATGCAAATAAGCCAGACCCCGAGCAGCCCCTAATGCAATTTGCTTCCTTATAGGCCAATTAAGTGGAGATTCGGATTCTTTACGCTCTGTGGTAATTTATCATATAGACAATAACCAAAGACCATCAGTTACTCATTAAGAGTCGGAGGCGATTTCAGAACTTTTTAAAGGTTTCCAGACTTCCATGTATTAAGAGCGTAATTTCTCATAAATACATGTAACACATGAATTTGCCTAAAAAGTCAGCTTGTAAGTTTAGCCAATTTAAACTTGATAAGAAGAAATAGTTACAGGTAGGAAACAGCTACAAGGTAAAGATGAAATCACTGATTGATTATGTAAAACTTTGAGAAAGGCACATAAGAAGGGAAAGAACAAGGAAGTTGAAACTGATAAAAGACAGCTATTTTCAAGTTTTGAAGAGCTTCAAGGTAAATATGAAATTATTACTGGATATTGAAATTTTGGAGAGGAACTTGAAGTGGACAAGGACACAAAATGTACCTCTTAAACGTGATGCCACACTTCCATTAGCCATGTACGGATACACAAGCAACCGTTCTGTAGGAGTCATGCAAAAGCCACGTAGACGGAGCAAATTCCGATGAACAGCCAGACTGATCATTTCTACCTCGGTTTGGAACTGCATTTCCCCACCCTGCGTACGCTCCTCCTTTAGTCTTTTTACCGCCACAAGAGAGCCATCAGCTAAGCGTCCTTTATAGACTTTTCCAAATCCTCCTCTACCCAAAATCTGTTTATTGCTAAAACTATCTGTTGCAACTTGTAGCTCACGCAGAGAAAACCTTTTAAGCTGTCCAAGATGAACTTCTGGATCCTCTTCAGCTGCAACAACATAATGCATGCTATTAGTATCAACACTATTAATTGGAAACTTACCTTTTGTGAAAATTTTAAGGAAAAAAACTAACCAGGCACATCAAAGAAATGATCCTGTGGTTTTCTTCGTCGCCAATATGCAACTGCAAGTGCAGGGACAGCAAATAGCAGAGCAGCACCAGCAGCAACTCCTCCAGCAATGGCTCCAGTGCCACTGTTACCTATTAAAGTGGCATTTCAGACATTTTCCAACATGTTTAAAACCTCTGTCCATAATCAGTAAAACTAGCATATCATTTAGAACAAAAGCTAATATGAGTCAATTCCAAAATTTAATAAGAAATTTGTAATCTAGAACTTGGTCATAAAGCTAGTAACTTGTCATCAACCTCAAAAACGAAGAATCTGAGTGGTCTAACATATATGCTTTGTTAATTTAAGTTGTTGGTTAGTTTGGTGCTCCTACTGTTTGAAGACAAGGTATGTTCTTAGTTCAGTTACCAGTTTTCAAAGATCAACAATTTCATAAGAAAAAAGTTAAACAGATATCCTACAACATCCAAATTTTCATATGGCTGTACACAAACATTTTTAACAGTAATTTGAACCTAAACAGGACTGAAAGAGAAAATGAGGAAGAAAATAGAAATTTGCATTACATCCAACACTATTGAGATAAAGTTGTGCTTCAATAACCAAAAGAAAAGGCCAACAAGAGAATAATTCATTATCCATCACAAAAATGAGGGAACAATGAATAAAATAAACAATTCATAACGTCAATACTAACCAGTAGATCGTGTTTGCGTTGGGATAAGAGGTGGAGGTGGAGCAGGTGGTGGTTTATTAAGAGAATTATTCTGAAAACTGAAAATATAATGCAATCAATCACCAAAATTTTATTGAAGACCTCCAAAACAACTCTAACAAAAAAAAATTATTTGCAGCAGACCTGAGGACAGTGAATAATGAAAAGGAACCGTTGACAGGGATATCTCCAACTAGTTTGTTATTTGAAAGATCCCTGCATTCATTCAGGAGTAAATGATATACCAGCAATATAATACCATATACCCCAGTAAGAACAGAAATAAAATATGAAGAAAAACATATCGGCATTTTACTACTCACAGAACTTGCAAAGTTGAAACGTTTGTTAACACCATCGGAATGGTCTCAGACAAGGAATTGTTGTTGAGACGCCTATTTAACACAGCAGAAATAGCCACAAATCAGAGAGTCATAATTTCTATGTTTCAGTAAATCGATACAATCAAAAGATTCAAAAAGAATATACATCAGTTTACTGATAAAAGAAAAAGATAAAAGAAGTCTCCGTACAAGAACCGTAGTTTCTGAAGCTTTCCCAAGGTCACTGGAATTGGTCCATTTAAACCGTTCAAGTAAAGATCCAAGCTCACCAGATCCGTCAAATTTCCAAGCTCCTCAGGAATTTTTCCAGTGATATTATTACTATAAAGTTCCCTGTCATAAAAAGTTGATTCAGTGATTCTATTCCCAAAAAGTACAAAAACATGGGTATTCAACAACATGGCTTTCAAACAACAAACATTATTGATGCTGATTACTTTCCATCACAAGACTTGTGGATCTACATTGTAGGATCCACTTTCAGAAGAGGCACTCATTGCCTCAAAAATGATCCATAAGTGCAGACCCCCATGCGAGAGAGAGAGAGAGAGAGAGAGAGATTTAGCTAGTTAAGCATGAACGCGTTACACAACATTAGCCACTTTAAAGTGCCACTCCTGTCATTCCAATTATTGGGATCAGTCACAATGCCAAATCATTTGATGGTCGCTCTTGCCTTCAACCCATCAAATTACTGTAGCTCCAAACAACCAAAATGGGAAGAATGGTGTCCAAGATTCCAACCACAAAAATCCATGGGGGCATCTATATTTGAGTATAGAAATATAAATCATTGACTGACACTTCAACACCTTGAAATTAATTATCTTTTAGACTCTTGACCAAGTATCATAATACTTGTACACTGGAACTCAAAATAACGATAGTCCTCTGAGATTGATTCCTTGCAGAAAGAACACAAATGATTAAAAGAAAATAGTAAATCAAAAAAATTCAGGAACCTGTAGAAAGTTTTGATATCATGAATATCTGGTTGCAAGAGTCTCATTATGATAGTTTAACAATGTCTTTCTAATGAAATGGGGAACCCTCTTACCCAATAGAAGTCCACCAGGCTTCTAATAATTTGGTGTAGCAGTCTACAATTTATGAGGGTCTAGAATATATTTAATGCCTAAAATTTCTCAACAGATAATATCTACACCTGTAACTTTAGATTTTACTTAAGCCTCTAAAAAGGAAAACATTGCCTCTTGCAGCATTTTCACACGCATGGTTAAATCTAAACGGTGTACCATCTAACACACCATTGATGGACAACAAGATAGAGGTGAATAATGGTACTTTGGTAGTGACTAAAGAGAAGTAAACTTGAATGGTATAGTGTATTAATTTTGCTAGGTCTTCCTTGACAATTCTTCCTTCTTTAGTTTGTTATTCTTATTTGCACATTGTACTACACTAGTGATGGCTAGATTTTTGGTAAGAAACTATGGTATTCTTTCCGAATACAGTTAACAAAGTTGTCTTAAACAACTATAAATGCGTATCTCCTGCACAATACACGGCATTCTTATTGTGTATTATTGTCAATGCAAGGTTTTTCTTCAAAAACATAACTCTTGCAACTATTCAAATATGACAAACACATTACTATACCTGAATTAATAAGAAGAGACCATTCAATTTGTAAACAAGAGCTGCAAATCATGATGAAACACAAAGAAAAAGCAAACTTGATCATGAACAATGCTACTTACAAGTACTGCAAATTAGAAAGTTGACCAAGCTGTGGAACGAGTTGACCCGATAGATTTGCATTGCCAAGGTCACTGAGTGAACAAGAAACAAGACACGTGATCACCATGGCCTGAACACAATGTTTAGAACGCCATAAAAGAAAGTGAACTAAACTCACACTCGTGTAACACTGTTTTCATTGTTGCACGTGACATGAAACCAAGTGCAAGGATTAACAAGGGTAGGATCCCAACTTTGCAGAACGTTATTGGGATCAGCTAAATTGATCTTTAGAGCATTCAAGGCATCGCCTGTCACAAACAAATGAAAGATTCATGAGACATTCACATGATTAAACCCTTTTAACCCAGAAAAGTAAGATCCAATGTCTGCCGTTCTAGAAAACATCGAATATCGGTTATGACGATTATATCAAAACAAGAGAATCAAAAGAGGAGATTCGAATCACCAAATTCATGCCAAAAACGACAGAGTATCAGCTAAAGCAAGCTATTTGGGTTAAAAATTGCACAGTAGTCACTTTAACGAAGCTTCAAACACAGAATAAAAGTCAACAGAACCAAATCTCAAGAACCAGTGTCTAAAAGAAGCAAAATAACCTAAGTCTAAACGATTCAGAACACAGAAAAAAGCTCCCTGGAAGAATAAGAACAAAAGACACCTTCTGCGTTGCCAACGACTCTAGGAACGAACTGAAAGGCCAAAATGAACCATAAAACCGTTGGCATCATTTCTATAAGCTTTCTCATTTTTCTTTCCAGCTAAATCACCATCACCGTACTACCTTGCTTCAGCTGAGACCAAACAGAAGAAAGGCCCAAATTCACGTAAATTTGGATGAGAAAAAGTGAGAGAGATCGAAGCTTGAACGTATACACTCGACGTTGACCCAATCAGAAATGAATGAACCGGAGACTCTAAACACAAAACAGTGACTACCCAATACAGTTTTGATATTGGGGTTTTGATGGGTCCTTGTTAAGGGCGTCTGATTTGTTTGTTTCCCAGGGAAAAATACTGGGAAGGAATCAAGAAGTGGAAATTAATGGAAGTTGCCTCGTGTTTGGTAAAAGTGCGATCAGAAGAGGGATAGAGACAGGGAAGAAGTGTTGATTCAAAGCTTCGTTCTCTTTTTTTTTTTTTTTTTTGGTTAGTTTATTGTAAAAGTTTGACTTTTTTTTCATTTTTACTATAAATTAAACATTACATAATTATAAAAAAATTGAATTAAACAATATTTTAATAATTATATGATATTTTTAATTATATGTAATTAATTTTGATATAAATTCTATTAAAATCAAAATAAAAATTAAAAATTCGTTTTTCTTTTTTCTTCATAGAGTCAGGATAAGAGAACAAGTCTCCGGCAACTTATTATATCCGTTGAAATGGAAAGTTCAAATTTCCAACTTTTGTTGTTTTTGAGATCTGTTTTACTTTTATCCAACTGATCTTTAGTTTAATTCACATTTCTTATGATTAAAAAAAAAACTCACTTTAAACATTTTTTTAAGAAAACAATTCTACTCTTATTGGTTGCGAAATTTAATAAAGTCTAATAATACGCAACCTTACTTCTAATTAGTAGAGTGACTGCTTCCAAATAATTTGAGATGACAATGAGTTAATTCATAAGCCTAAATTTAGGTATTTTTAATAAGCTGATTCATGGATTAAATCAGGCCCATACCGATTCAAAATCCTATTTTTTAAGTATAGAAAAATTAGGCTTAGAATATAATTGAGTTTGAGTAATCCAAATCTAAATAAAAGTTATTTTACATATTTAATTTTTAAAAAATTTTCAGAAAAATTAGCCATTGCCATCCCTACAAATGACCCGCATAAAGGAATTTAAGAAAACAATTATATAATCAATAATTATTAATATTATAAAAAATAATAAAAATACAAACTTCTTGTAATTTAAAATTTTTATCAAAAACAATCCCAAAAATTTATTCTCTTAGACTTGATTAGAAACTAAAGTTAAAATACACGCACTGTAAACATCTAAAGTAAGCTAATCAATATTAATTACATGATAATTCAGTTTAACTCTTAAATATAATATTAATTAATTGAATCTAACTCAAATTATTAATTAAAGTTGAATGTAATAAGTTTAAGTAGTATTTACGATCAGTGTTATATTACTATATTAATGACATACGATCATTTTACATCTAATTTTTATGATGTTATTAATTTATTATTATTTATTAACCAAATTTTTAAAAATAAAATGAAAAATAGAAAGAATTTTTCAATAATTTAAAAAATTAAAAGATTATTTACTTTGGCCTTTTAAAAAATTATTTTTATTAATATAAATTATAATAATAACTAATAGCTAATAATCAAGTTAATTTTTTAATAATAAAATATTTTTTTTGGATTCGAGGAAACTCTGTAAGCGGGCCAAGTAGGTACACCTCTCTGAGGGTCCAACTAACGCATCATCTTATAGGCAGGTCAAGCGAACTCATTTCATCATCGAAGGTCTAACTAGTTTTTCACTTATAGTTAAAATCCCGACCACCCCAAGCTCTTACAAAAGGTACTAGCATGAAATCGAACTTGGAACATAGCTGAAACCAAGCCTTGCTCTCAGGACGAAGCTACATAGAGACTTGGGGGTCACTGGCCCCCCAAGTTTTTTTAAAAAAATTATTTTTAATATATATATATAAAGATAGAGTTATTTAAGGGTCAGTGGTGTACTGGGCCTCTCAAAATTTAAAAAAATTAATTCTTGAGCCCCTATTTTAAATTCCTGGCTCCGTCACTGCCTGCTCTCAACCATCGAGTCACATCCCTTGAGGACGAATAATAAAATACTCCCTCCTATCTAAAATAAAAATCATTTTAAAGAGATGCACACTTATTAAGAAAGCTAGTGAAATGTTTGATATACTCTTATTAATTGCATGTTGAACTGTCTTGAAAATATAATATGTGTAATTAGGATGTGAGAGAAATTAAAAGATAATTTTAAAAATAAAATTATAAATATACATGAAAAATAGTAAACGATACTTATTTTAAATAATTAAAATCTCTCTAAAATGACTTTTATTTTAAGTAAGAGAGAATGCGTATTAAAGGATAGAGA
>JANPWU011126147.1:0-12475 GCA_024707465.1 Erythroxylum daphnites
GTGTCGAGACTTCGGTCTCTCCTGAGACACTTTGGTGGCTTCTGATATGGACACTTCGGTGTCGAGACACTTCGGTGTCTTCTGATATGGACACTTCGGTGTCGAGACACTTCAGTGGCTTTTGATATGGACACTTCGGTGGCTTCTGATATGGACACTTCGGTATCGAGACTTCGGTCTCTTCTGTATAAGTCCCGTTACCCACTTCTGTTCAAGGATTTATAGTTTGATTTGTTCTGTATTCTGATATCTGTCTGATTTTGATATAAGCTAAATTATGTTCTGATTCTGAAGGTATTATAACCTCCTGTGTTTTGCAGTTCTGTGAATTATACAAATCTGTTCTGAAATGCATTCTTTCTGTTTACTGAAATCAATTAATGTAGATTAGTTATTACTCACTAAGCTATATGCTTAGCACGGTAGATTTACCCCGTGTAGGTTCAGAGCAAAGAGAATAAGAACTGTGACAAGTCAACCGTAGTGGCCAAAAGAGTCTAAGTTTTGTGTCACTCGAATATGTATTTTGTTTAGTTGATTTGGGCCTGTAAATATTCTTTGGATTTTTATTCTGAGATTTACGATATGTAATATATGTGTTTGGGTTTGTGATTCTAAATAAAATAAATATCAGTGTGAGGTTTGGTTTTGTTGTTCTGTCTTGGGTGGCATCCACATATCCTCCCAGGGGGTATTTGGGTGTTACATATCCAATTACTACCGACTGAATTATCCTAGGATGATTCATAAGTAGCATCAAAATACATTAATTCTCACACTAAATACCTTGGTAATCTCAAGTCTGAGGATCAATTATACAACTATCATTATGAGATAATTCATAGACACATAAGTGATATTTCATTCAAAGTTCTCATAATCGGGTCAGTTCAGTGACTTATTCTCTAATAATCACCCACATATTAGTTTAAGTATCTCTATACTTTAATTTATAAGATCAATTGCTTTCTTCATAAGAAAGAAACATAATATGTGTTAGTTTTATCGTTTCAACAATATCCAGTCTTTATGAAACTACAACTAGGAATATTTAGGAATAACACATAAGTGTAAATTGAATCTTATAATTATGATCTTATCATAATTTAAATTACACAGTAATTATTCTAAGGATTTTATCTTTAGTACTAAAACATAAAATATTAATTATATTAATACATAAAGAAAAATAAAGCCTTTTCATTAACTCAAAATAACGTCATATATTAATTTGCATCCAATTGATTAGCTGCAAGGGCATAAACTAACAGTGACATCATTGCTTTATCCCTTTGGTGTATCTGATGAATCCTTTTTTTTGTGTTAGTTGTCGTTCCTACTTCCTTAATAACCAGGCTATAAATTTGAATGTAAATGCTTTATATTTGAGTTTGTAAAACTTATTTTTATCTCCAAGTTTGTGATGACAATTTGTATGTTTAGTGCCAGCCAAACCTTTGATGAAGACATCAGTATAAATTCTAGAGGGTCATGGAGAAGAAGAAAAAGAAGAAAGAAGAAAACTTTTGTTGCTCCACATTTTTTCCCATTGATTTTAAATGTGAAAAATGATGAAAATATTTAGATGAAAACTTGAGTGAAAATCACTTCATTGCTTATGTGTTGAAAATGCTATCTGGTTTTATTTGGTAATGATTGAATTGATGAAGTCAAATTTTCTCTCATCATGATTGAGTTTCTTTGCCTAATTTTATTTTGGTCAATCAATACCGTGTGCTATTCATTTCATAGATTAATTTTCCACTTCTTTAACATGCAATTCTGCATTTATTTTGTAGATAGGACTATTTAAAGGACATTTACAAGCCAACTGTGCTTACCTAATCAAGGCATCTCTAGATCTTTACCCTTTTGATCTAATGTTCACATATTTATTTACTCTTAATGGTTTTAGAAAAGAATTATTGTATAAGGCTTCTGCCTATTCTTATTTATTTGTTGGGAGTGAAGTTGGCCATGATTTAGCGATAAGATTGGTTCTGCTTTGTTTTTTCAGTTGGAATTGTTGGTAGCTAAGAATCTTATTGCAGAAAACTTAAATGAAACATCAGATCCTTACCCTATCTTTACTTTTGGTTCAGAAAAGCGATTCAGTGTAGTTCATCCATTTTTCTTATGTACTTTTGGCTTATGTTATTTGGTAGAGTCTATTGTTTCGAATTGGTAAAGGTGATTTGGATCCAAGATTATGTGATACTAATTCATGTATTTGAGAGCCAAGGATGGAGCTACGACATAGGATACTCTGACATATTCTTTGTCACTATATGGGAAAGCTTTCCTTAGTGACGCTGGACTTTTAATAGATTTTAAAATTTTAAGTGACTGTTGTGATCTTTTTTCTTTTGCGAGTTAGATGCTTAATTATGCCTTCTGTATCAATTTAAGTTGTTTCACTCTAATTTATCTATGTTGTAGGACTGTGATGATTAAGATTGGACAATGAGATACTTAGTAAAAAAATTTGGTTCGCCCGTACACATTATTTTTGTTTGGTATTTATAATTCACTTATATTCTATATGGAATGGAGGATGATATTGTAGATGAATATTTTAGCTAGTGTTTTTTTGTTTTTGTATTTTGAATATGATAAAGGATTGCATTTTACAATACCTTATGAACTATATATTATATATAAATGCAGTTTTTTTGTCGTTTACATTTGATAGTATGTATGTAATTCATATGATCATATAAATGCATTTTTGTTGTTGTTTATATTTGGTAACGAAAGAATAAATTGTTGCCTAAAAAAATTCGTTTTGTTAAAATTGTTGCAATATTTATTTAGCATTGTTGTTATAGTCTAAAACTAATGTGTTGTCTTAATCAAAACTTAAAGTAAAATTTTTTATTTTGTTGCTTAATCAAAAAAATCTGTTGACTTATTACAACGTCACTTTTTGTAACAATATAAATTTTGTTGCCTTAATAAACAACAATTATTCTTACAACTACATTTTTATCTATTCCTTAAAGCACTTTTTAAAGAGTTGTACCTTTCTCTATCAATAAATATACAATTCATTCGTTTACCGTATCAGAGCACCACATCTTGTTAGCCTACAATCCAACATTATAGAAGATGGAACAATCTAAATAGGTCAACTCAGCCAAACATGGCATCCAAATCTAACCTTGAAAGGCCCCAACAACCCAAAGTATCTCCATCATTTAGATTAGCCTAGGTCGGTCTTTGTGTCACAACTCCTCGCAGAGTGAAACTATAGAATAAAGAATGACTCCATGACTATAGCCTTAATGGTAAAAAATAAATATGGATTTATTAACGAATTATTGAAACAACTAAGCAATGATGCGGGCGAAGAATGAGAGTAATGGATATGTTGTGAAACCCTTGTAAAAACTTGGATTTTGAGTTCAATCTCCAAGGATATAGCAGCCATCGTCTTTTATTGTGATGGGAGCAACTAGTTTGGAATGAGTCACATCACTGATGTTTATTGAAAAGTTCAAAAGGCAAAATTTTGATCAATTAGTTGCCGCTCCATAAAAAGTTGAGAAAGATGCATCAAATTCATTCCCTTTACTCAAGAGTAGTGCTAACAAATCCTACGTATGCTTAGCAATAACAAATTTTCTATAGGAAATCAAATTGGTAATCCCTCAACACATGATGGACTCTACGGTAAAGCTTTTCATTTTACTTATCAAGGTAGGAAAAACACATGGATCCTTGATAATAGAGCAGCATATCATATTATTTATAATCTTGAGTTGCTCATAAATTCTAAGGCTGTTTAGAATAAAATAGTAGAAGTTCTAAATGGAACCCAAGCTAATGTTTCACATACTGGACAAATTGTGTTCTCATCCGACCGGCTTCTTGAAAATGCTTTATACGTCCCAATTTTCCAATTAAACCTTATTTCTATGTGCAAACTTGCCTATCATTCCTTTTGTGATCTCCTATTTCTTTCCCATTTTTTTGTGATATGCAACCCACTCTTAGGGAAGATGATTATGGGATAGGAATTGAATGAGAGAGACTTTATTACCATGATAAACCATAAAAGGTCTCATACAATTCAATCTCCAACACCATTTCTTGGCATTACCATTTTAGACATCATTGAAATAAAGTGATTGTTTTATTTTCCTTTTTAAATAAAAATTTTGATGTTTATGATTGTTTGGCATGTCTATTTTATTGAATAAAATTTCCTATCAAACATCTTTTGAGAAATTACATCTTGATATTTGGGGTGGTTACCATATTGCATATATCTTTAGGGTTGATATTTCCTTGCCGTTGTTGGTGATTTCTGTAGAAAAATTGTAGCTCACAAACTACTTTTTGAGAGTTTGAGCAGAACGACACACAATAGTTTTTATTAACTTAGTAAAGAATGATACGAAATTTATTTAGGAAGATAGCCCCTTTATAGGCTTACAGACCATGACTTTAAATAATATCGGTGCTAATAATACTTAACTACAACTAAAGAGTAAGAAAACACAAAAAAAAAAATAGCAACTGGATTTTGAATGTCCAAAAAGTGGACCTAAAGAATCGATCAAGTATGACTTCCAAAAGTTGGTGTTGCATTTCAACTCTCCTCCTCAACACTAACTTCAGTTCTTTTCATTATATTAAGCTGATGACAAAAAATTTTAAGCTTATTGTCATTTAAGCCTTTTGTAAATAAATCAACAATCTGGTCTTCTATTTTAATATGCTTCAGCCTGATTTCTTCTTGCAGAACCTTTTCCTTATAAAGTAATAATGAACTGCCACATGTTTTGTTGTTGCATGATAAACTATATTTTCTACTAAACATATTGCCGATTGGTTGTCACAATTTAAGGGAACTGCATAATCTATTGATTGGCATAGATTCTTTAGCATTTGAACCAGCCAAGTACATTCTTGAGCTTCCATCGCTAGTACTCGATACTCCGCTTCAACTGTTGATAAAGACATAGTTTGTTGTCTTTTACTGCATCAAGAAATTGCTCCTAACCTAAGCATAAAAACATATATTGTACATGAATGTTGAGTATCATAGTCACTTACAAAATCGACGTCGCAATAACCAACTAACTTGCAGTCTCCATCCTTTTTATACAAAATACTATATTCTAGTGTGCTCTTCACATACGTTAAAATTCATCATACTACTTCCAGATGAGGCTTCTTTGGATTTTGCATGTATCGACTCACTACACCAATTGTATAGGAAATATCAACCTTAGTTAGAGTTAGATAAATTAAGCTTCACTAATTGTCGATACATGGTTGCATCTTCCAAATCCTTCCCTTCGTGCGCACTTAGTTTGACATTTGGCTCTATTGGAGTTGAAATTGGTTTGCACTCAAACATTTCGAACCTCTTAAACAAATCTCTACAATATTTTTGCTGATGAAGAAAATTCCTTCTTTTGTGTGGCAAATCTCAAGTTCAAGAAAATGCTTGAGTTTTCCAAGTTCTTTTTATATAGAAACGAACTAATAAGTTCTCATTTTTTTCTTCTTTGTAATCACCTATTGTAATTTAATCATCCATGTGCACTAGAATAGCCAATTTTCCTTCGTTTAGTTTTGTCAAACAAACTGGAATCTGAAGGTGTCCTTAAAAAACACCGTAAACAAGAAATTCAGTGATTTTACCATATTAGGCCCTTAGTGCTTGTTTTAACTCATGAAGTGCCTTTCGAAGTTTACAATCATACTCAGGATGTTTTTTATTTTGAAAACCCATTGGTTGATTCATATAAATTTATTAATCTAATTCTCCATGTAAAAGAGCAATTTTTACATCTTTCTGCCATAACCTCCACTTTTTAGTAGTCGCAAGTGTGAGTAACACTCGAATAGTTGTAGGCTTTGCAACTAAACTAAATGTTTCATCATAGTCCAAGCCATATTGTTAAAAAAACCCTCAAGCTACCAAATGAGCCTTGTGCCTTCCAATTGATCCATCTGTGCAGTGCTTTATTTTAAAAATTCAATTACACGAAAAGGCTCCACTTCTCTTGGCTTTGGCACAAGCTCCCAAGTGTGATTTTGTTTTAATGCAACAATTTCCTCTCCATAGCTTTGGCCTACTTCAAATCTGGGAAAGCTTCCTCAAATTTATCTAGTTCTTTTGCATCTATTTCTTCCACTATTAGAGTGTTAGCATATTTAGGATTTGGCTTTCTTACTCGGGTTGATCTTCTAAGTGAAATTGTTGTCTCACCTTCACCAAGGTCACCTTCTTCACTTAGTTGGTGATGAACATCAATTCGCCAAGGACTTTGGGCTATGACTTCTTCAATATCATCATCATCCTTTGTATTTATGGCTCTATCAAAATTCAATTGAATTTGAGAAGGTTGTGGCAAATTTTTAGAATCATTTGAGTCAAACAATTATTTCTTGTCTAAAGCCACCAAGAAGAAGCTTCGTCGACACGACATTCTGAGAAATATAGCATTTTCCAGTTATAGGATCACAACATCTCCACCCTTTCCTTTGATTGTTACATCCTACAAATATACACTTGATGACCTTCTTGTTCATTTTACTACGTAATTGTTCAAGTATGAATAAGTAGCATACACATCTAAAAATTAAAAAATAGCTAACTGTGGCTTTTATATTCCACAAATTTTCAAAAGGTGAAAGAAAATAGAACCTTTGTTGAGGAAGCTAATTAGTCACAAAGGTTGTAATATTCATTGCTTCCTCTCAAAATCTTTGAAAAACGAGAGTGTTAACTGTTTCATCTATTTTCTGTAAACTCCTTTGGACACGAACAAAATAAAATCAAAATAATAAGAACACCAAAAATTTGGTAACACAGTTCGACACACTCTACTTACGTTTACGGGGCCCTCACTCAGATTAATAACTTTCATTGAAGTATAATAGATTCACACAAGATTACCCTAGAGCCACACCGCTCAATTCTTGTAACTATCTCTCTATTGGACACCGTTTTCGAAGCCCAATTTTGGGATGCTGAACGTGAGCTTAATCCGATAGAATTTCCTTAAACATCATCAATTCCGCTTCTTGCTCTGATACCACAAATGTTGGGTCTCATTTTTGAAACCCAACTCTTAAGAATACCATAATACTTCAGAATACCATAATACTTCAGAATACCATAACTATCAACAATTCATTTTCTTGTGAATAATACAAAATATCATCATACTTAACTTGAGCGTGCATATTACCTTGTAGGGTTATTTCCATGAACTCTTATTAGGAATCATCCCATAAAGGTGGTATGCCCAAAACAGTCAAACATCAAAACAGACTTATTCCTCCACCTTAATCCTTCAACAAGGAAGTCAATATGAATATACACAATCGAAATACTTCAATCTATCATTTCATTACTCTTGCAACCAAGTTTGAAAAACTTTATATACATATCAAAAGCCACACCATCGGCTTATAACAAAAATTACAAAATGGCAAATGAAGCAATTCCTTTAGGCACTTGATCACTTAATCTCCTAGCTATAACCTGAGGATGGGACAGAGAGGGGGTGAGCTTGAAAGCTTGTGGGTAACAGTTTACAGTGAAGAATAAGCAAAATCATTGAAATGTGTCATTTGTCATAGAATTTTGTAAAACGCATAGTTCTCAATTTTTCAAACAAATTCACAATCTTAATCAAAATCATAGTTCGAATATCATCACACAACACTCAATTATGCACAATTCATGACTATGGAAAGATGCAATGCACAAATAAATGACTCGAAAGTTCCGTGGAACAAAACGAATAAACCGAAGTTTATACCGTGAACGAATAAGTCCGATTTCTCAGGATCTCGTGGCCTCAAGCGGATAGCCGGGAGAAGGCTATATGCCGACGTGCACGTGTCTAACGAAACGTTCCTCTCTTGCTCAATCAAAAGCAAATTTATGTTCAAATCATTTCATCATACTTTCATGCTTTTTCTTCTTTTCCGAATACACAAAATGCCAGGAATTTTCCAAGGCATAACATAAAATGTTTCAATGCATTTTCATCTTTATTTTGAAATTCATCAACAAAATTCATATACCGTGTAGCAATTTCGCAAATCATTCAAAAGCAACAAAAGCAACATTTATGAAGTAATTGAAATAAAAAAAACTTCTTTAATTTAAAGAAAATAGTAATAGCTTATTTACTCTATTATAAACATGTACCCACTTTGATTTCCTTGCTTAAAGACTTGACTTGCTCAAAATGCTTCTTCTTTTGTTCCTCTTATCTCTCTTAATCCCTTTTAAACAATAACAAAAATCCCACTCAATAGGGTTTTCAATTGAAAAAATCTTTCAAAGCACAATCATTAAGATTGGTTCCAAAATACTTAAACCCAAACATTGTCTAAACTCCACGAACTAAAATCCTTTCAAAAACTCAAAAGTTTCAAAAATGATCTTACCTTCATTCTTCACAAAATGAAGGGATCCTTAGCTCAAATGGAAGCTCTTCTCTTTCTCTACCTTTTTCTCTTCTTGAACAATCTCAAAATCTCTCTTGAAGACTAAGGGAAATTAAAACCCTAGTTTGTTTTCTCTTCTTTCTCTCTTTTATTCTTTTTCATGTCTCTTTCTCTTATCTCTTTTCTCATCCATGCATTTTGCTTCTCTATAATCTTCGCATTCATGTTTTCTCCTTTATTTATAACAAGACAATATTTCTTCTTCCAATTATGCTCTTAATGAGTCCAAAAAGTCCATTTTATCCTCCTTGTAGGCTTATGTTCTTTTAAACTTAAGTGTCTTGCCAAAAATACCCTTGCACATTCTGACATAACACTTTCTTCCAGAAAAATGTCCCCCATTGTCTTAAGTTTCTAATGACACCAAATTCATTTAATTTGGTTTAGTGATTCAAAAGATATACTTCAAACATTTTTGTACTGCTCTTATCCCAAAATAGTATACTATGAAAAACTTCCATCTAAAATTTACACATCTTAGAGACTGAATTAGATTCCAATTTCTTCATACCATTTGTAGCTCCATGTCTCTAGTTTACCACAAATCAGAAATCATCTCATTTGGGTCAGTAGAGCTCCAGAAATCATCGAAATACTGAAGTATGTTTAGTGGGATAACACCAGTTCATGTCGTTTAAGAGCACACTCACTGTACCCGTCCCATGTTTTTCACTAAATCTTTCTTACTTCATTTTAGATAGCTTCTATTTTTGGTGGAGATGTAAAGCAATGTCTTACGAATCCAATGATTCAAGAATCAGGTCATTTGGGGGTCTAGAGAGGAAGTTATGCACAAACGAATCAAACATGTTTTTGTCCTTACTCATATTGTACATATCTTGGTGCAAGTGCCATAGCTTTTGCTACAAATGTTGGATTGATTTTGTGTTTAAACGGTTTGAAAGAGGACTTCGAGATCTATAACTTTCATGAAGACCTTAAAGACAAATTCTATCATCAAAAGGGTCAAAAATAGAATAGACCATATGACGTCATTTTGAGACGAAAGAGATGTCATCAGACAATACAAGGTTGGGAAAATTGCCATAACTTTCCTTACAGATATCGGATTAAGGTGTTCTTTAAATAGTTGGAAAGAAGACTTCAAGAGCTACAATTCTCATGAAGACTAGAAGCAAGATTTGGCCTCCAAAAGGGTTAAAAATGGAACAGAAGAAGGAAGCAAAAGGGTCAAACTAAGACGATGTTGAAGTCAAACTAAGACGATGCTGATGTCTTACTAAGACGATGATGACGTCATACTAAGACGGAAGCAAAACTAAGACGGAGCAAAAGTCATACTAAGACGATGCTGAAGTAAAACTAAGACGATACTGACGTCATACTAAGACGATGATGATGTCATACTAAGACGGAAGCAAAACTAAGACGAAACAATAAAAAGGGCATAACTTTTGACTCAGATGTCCAAAATTTTCATACTATATACCGTTGGAAAGATAAAAGGAAGATCTACATCTTTTCAGAAAGAAACTTTGCTCAAATCTATTTATACCAACCCAAACTAAAGTCTGAAGATGAATTTTCCATTCATACACCAACATACTGCTCCCAATTCTTAACTTCGTGAAATTCTAAGACTCTTAGCGATAGAATTGAAATCCAATGTCTTCATAAGAAATGTAGCCTTATATCTCTAGTTTAATTCAAATTAGGAATCATCTCGTTTGGACAACTAGAGAAAACATTGTGGCTAAAAGAATGAGGCATACTCTGTGAACATTTTTCAAATCATCTACCAGTTTTGTTTAGACGGTTTGAAAGAGAACTTCGAGATCTATAACTTTCATGAAGACCTTGAAGACAGATTCTATCATCAAAAGGGTCAAAAATAGAACAGACGATATGATGTCATTTTGAGATGAAAGTGACGTCATCAGATGATACAAGATTGGGAAAATTGCCATAACTTTCCTAACAGATATCGGATTAAGGTATTCTTTAGATGGTTGGAAAGAAGACTTCAAGAGCTACGACTGTCATGAAGATTTCAAAGTGAGATTCATCCTCTAATAGGGGTTAAAAATGGAACAGAATAAGGAAGCGAAAAGGTCACATTAAGACGATGCTGAAATCAAACTATGACGATGCTGACGTCATACTAAGACGGAAGCAAAACTAAAACAAAACAAAACCAAGACGGAGCGAAAGTCAAACTAAGATGATGCTGAAGTAAAACTAAGATGATGCCGACGTCATACTAAGACAATGATGATGTCATACTAAGACGATGATGACGTCATACTAAGACAGAAGCAAAACTAGGACGGAACAATAAAGATCTACAACATTTTTGAAGGCAACTTTGCTCAAATCTAATTATATCAACCCAAATTCACCCCTAAAGTCTGAAGATGAATTTTCCATTCATACACCAACGTACTGCACCCAATTCTTAACTTCGTGAAATTTTGAGACTCTTACCGACAGAATTGAAATCCGATGTCTTCATAAAAAATGTAGCCATATATCTCTAGTTTAATCCACATTAAGAATTATCTCGTTTGGACAACTAGAGAAAACATTGTGGCTAAAAGATTGAGGCATACTCTGTAAATATTTTCCAAATCATCTACCAGTTTTGTTTCCAAATCTTTCCTTTTTAACACAACTCATACCAAGATAACCTTTTCTACTTCATTTTTGCTTTCATTCCACTTATAACTTTCACCTTAATTCTTTTTATTTCAAAAATCTCTTATCTATCAAAACACCATAGCAAATCATGAATCTATCCACTTTTTATCATTCTCTACTTTACTCTTGTCCATAAGTTCTTGGTTCAAGAACTTTCATTTATTTGTTCTTAACTCGTGACTAATCACCAAAATTTCTTATTCAATAGTTCTAATCTTTCACGAAAAGTTCGGGGTCCAACAATTCTCCCCTTCTAAAAAAAATTTCGTCCTTGAAATTCTTACCTGACTGATCTCCTTATATTAACAATAATGTCACCTCAAATTCAAGAATCAGACTACATAGTTGGATGCTTTACATCAATCATAATGCATACACTCTCAGTAGCATATTCTACATTTCATGCTTGAGTTTCCATCAAGAATAAGACTCCAATACTCACTTTTGAATCTTTTCATAATCATTTGTGATGTGTTTCTTCATTGATCATTCTTAATATAAAACTATCTTATTTGCTTAATGTAGTTTAGTGAAATTTTCCTCCAAAAAGATTTCTTGCTATAATCATCTATGATGTTCAATCATACAATCTTTATCAATCAACTGTTATCGTCTTCGCATTGTAGGTGTGTATTATCAAATTCATCCCATTCTATCCAGAGATTTGTTTCCTACAAGTGCCAAATTATATCTGACGCAAATGATGCTTTGATTTCCATTGGTCTTTGACAATATTTGCGATAACTCTTCTTATTCAATTCTTCATCTTTTCCTTAATCTTGTAAAATTCTATCGTGTATGCATTTCTAACTTTCTCCATACTACAGATCATTTCATTCATCTCATGATAAGTCATTTATGTCTATTTTATTTCCCCTATACTATTTCCTCATTTCTGTCTCATTTTCCTGTTATCATCTTTTTGATCTTCCATACGCATATCCTTAATCCATTCCAAATCATTGATCCCTAATCATCATGACATTCTGATTTTCTATCACAGAAATATTTTTAATGCTAAGCCATAACTGTTATCACATCAATTAAACAATCATGTTCAATTTCCTACTTCAACCTTTCAATTCCCAGAGATACTCGCTTTGGCACATAATTTATTGCACTGAAGAGTCTCTACGATTACAAGGAGCATTTGGAAGCTATGGTCGTGAATGCCGAATTTAAGAAATTCCTAAAAACTGAAAAAGGTAGAGAAGTTAAGCAAATTGTTCTAGATAGCAACTTCTGGAACAATAGCATAATTATTGTGAAGATCATGGGCCCGATTATGAGATTGTTGCGCATGTGTGACTCCGATGAGAAGCCTTCGTTAGGC
>JANPWU011127202.1:0-12469 GCA_024707465.1 Erythroxylum daphnites
AAAAAAAAACAGGAAACAAAAACCACTTTTTATGGTTTTCATAATTTTTGAAAACCGGAATAAACCAAAACTAAAAACTCAAACAAACAAAATTTTTTATCGAATTTGAAAACAAAAACTAAAAACTAAAAATAAAAACGAAAACAAACACCTTCTAAATTTTTTCCAAACTTGCAAAGTTTGAATTTAGAATGAGTATCAACTTTGCTGCCATTTTTCTAATGATTATGTACCGGACACATTCAGATCCAATATTATGAATATCGTACTGGCATTGGTATTAGATTAGGTTTTGGTATAATATTGAGCCAATATCAGTCAATATTGGGTATCGTTTCAGCTATATTTTTAAATTTATAAAATAGTTTCTGAATTTTTAAAAAATTACAAAAAATCTCTAATATATTATACTATATAATTTATAATTTTACATCAACCATATCTTTAAAAATTATAATAATAGAAATTTAAAATAACAATAATTTATTTATATTTATTAAATCAATCTTGAATTAAAGATTTGATTGAAACCAAAAGAACCTTATTAAAGGTTAGTAATAGAATCCATTGTTAAATGTTCTTAAAATTAATGAGGTGTATTCTCTCATTCTTTAAACAAAAAAAATGGTCATAAATTAAATTTATAAAAAAATTATTGCTTAATTTAAAATCGTTAAATAATTTAAAATATAAGAAAAGAAAATACTTTAATTTTGATACATACAAATAACAAAAGAAACCAAGTAAAATATATATGTGCTTGGATATTCATCAAATTAATATTTATCACATTAATTTGATTGATAATTTCAAGTTTTAATGTAAAAGAATTTTTCAAATTTGGATGGCATTTATTATATTTAGTTGGACCCACTTCACGTTAAGTCGATTAGAATCGTTAGATATTTAAATGTGAATGAAGGGAGGGCTTATTTTGTCCTTTCAATTACAAGAAAGGGAGAACATCATAACATGGTTAAAAAATCGTTTTTTTATCCTTCCCGCTGACAATCATAGCGAAAAATTTTCTAACTTTCTCGTCTCTAGGCTCTAGGCCCTTTTTTTTTTTTTAGCTAATCGAAAGATTTTAGTTATTTAATCATGCCAAACCGCTAATAATTACGTTTGGTAATTAACTGATTGAGTTAACAGATTGAACCTAATCTATTAGGAATGTCAATTTTGGCTAGGCCCTCTTGGCTTGGCCTGATTTTAGCCCAAGTTGATAGAGCCAGGAGAGGGCTACAGGCTAAAATTGTTCGGCTCGACCCGTGACCTGACCGAAATGACAAAAACGACGTCGTTTTGTAATATAAAAAAAGGTAGGGATGGGTTAGTCAACCCGTGAGCCGGTCGAGCCACCCAAGCCAAGGTTGGGTTGGTTTGGGCCAAGAGAGGCTAGGCCCGACCCGACCCGACCCGACCCATTGACATCCCTACAATTCGCTGATTTTGAAAACACTACTATGATGAGCATTTTCTTCAAACGACTGAAAAATTAAGGAACTAAAAAACTATTATATCCAAAAGTTATTACAAATTACTTAAAGAGATAGAAATAAAGATAGAAAAAAAGATAGATGGAGATATAAATTTGGCTTAATTTATTCAAATTTTAAAAACTTAGTCATTAAATTAAAATTTTAAATATTTAATATTAAATTAAAATTTTCAAAAAAATAAATATTTTTAAATTTGATATCTCTAATTATATTTTATATATATATATATATTAATTACTTTTGTATAGACCCGATGTTTAGGTCCTTTTTTTATATCAATATTCATTATATAATATCGTTATTACTTGTATATTGTGTTTAATTCAGTTCAATTTAATCTAAAATTAATAAGTCAAATTTAAATTAATTATATTTAACTAAGTTTAAATTTTAAGAGATTAATATGAACAATTTTTAAAAATAATTTTATTTTAATTTATTGTATTAAAAATATAGTTTCAATTTTTAAAATTAAAAAATTAAAATTAAAATAACAAAAAAATTATTTCCTTAAATTAGAAATTAAATCGATATGATTTTTGCATACCCAATTTCATATTAAGCTCATTGATGCTATATTTGAGGAAAAACTCTTAGTGTGATCCGACCGAACCCATTCTCAAGCTTACTTTTGGTAGCATTTTAATGATCTCTCAAGTTCTTCAATTAACCTTTGCCAATCCAAGAGAATCTCAAGAAGCCTTTAACTCATTCATTATTGAGAAGTTGTATTGAGAGGGTTTTCAGTATTCTTAAGGCTTAATAGAAGATACTAGAGAAAATGATGGTGTTGACTTCTTTTTATTTTTTCTAAATTCTTATGAGAATATTTAAAGAAATACTAAGATATAAACAACTAATACTCATGTCCTTATGCTTTTTTAAGTCATACCTCATAAGTCATGTTACAAATAAAACAGTTACTTTTATCAAACATCTTTAAATAAACTACTGATATTATCTGTTGGTCAAATCAACTATATTAATCCGCTGATAGAATCAACTAACAGCTAATGTAATTCGTTGACTGCTAAATAGGACCTAAGATCTCTTAGCCTTCCTTATATCTCTTATGGAGTTCGACCTTCATCTCTTTTATTAGCAAGTTCCAAGGTGGAGCATGGAGTGGTACGATAGCAGTGGATGCAAGCAATGACGCGGTGGCAATGGGTGGTTGGCAACGGGAGGAAGAACATTGAAAATGGGTAGAGAGGAGAGAGAGACGAAAATGATGTGCAAGTTGTTTTATTTTGAATTTTGTTTTATTGCAATTTAGTCCCCAAAGATTTAGAAATTTACAATACCAATTGGTATTTGGCCGGTATTTCAAACGTCTGCTGGTACTAGCTGGTATTTGGTCAGTATTTCAAATATCGGACGGTACCAGACAAAAAATCCAGTATTGACCGATACCAGATGAAAAATCCAATATTGATCGGTATTGAAGACATTGATTTTGTACTGTTTTTCAACTGGTACTAACTGGTACGGTACGAAACTAATATCTTTGCTTAGATCTCTATCTCTTTACAATCTTTCTTTACGAATTTAAATATTCTCAATTTGATTTCATTTGGTGAGAAATAGAAAATGACAGAAATATTCTCTAAAATCAAGTTTACATGTGTTGTTAACATGTGTTTATATATAGGGATGACAATTTTTGGCCCATGAGCCTAAATTTAGTTGTTTTCAATAGTCGGCCTATGGGTTAGGCCTAGATCCAAATTGACTCGAGACCCATTTCATCATTATCATACCCAGTCCGAAGTCTTGTAATGAAGCGGGGTCTGAGGAGGTTTGATAATACGCAGCCTTATCCCTACATAGTAGAGAGGTTGTTTCCGATAGACCCTCATGCAAATGAGACAATATAAGAGTGATGCAGGTTACAGAGAAAAAAAGTAAAACTAGCACGAATGAAAATAAAAATAACAGGGTATACCTGATGGAGTCCAGATCTGCGAGTACCTGATAAGATGCAAAGTCTGACTCTTCTTGTCTCAAATTAAGTTAGGAGTCCTTTCTCAAAGACCCTGAAGGTATGGCATCCTATTGTCCCCACACACCTATCCTGTGAAGCCAAGTTGAATGCCCATAAGCCTTGTCCAAAACTTACCCTTATAAAAGGGAGAGAGGACGTTGGGTATGACTTCTTATATGATAATCTGCGTCGCGAATAACATCTCCTAATAACCGCTATACTGTTTTGGCAAACTTTAAAGGTTAATCCTTTACCCTTATCCGATCACGCCAAATTTTTCTATTACTAGCCACTACCTCGTTAAGGACCAACTTTGATATATCCTTCTTGATCACTTCCCTCTATTTCTTGTAAGGCCTCCCTCTTCTCCTCATGTATTCACTAAGGGTTATTCTCTCACAGCTTCGTACCGAAGCATCAGAGGGCCTCCTGTGCACATGCCCAAACCACCTAAGCCTAGTCTCTCTCAACTTGTCGGCAAAACTAGCTACCTGTAGTCTATCTCTCACCACCCGATTTCGGACCTTTTCTCTTCTGGAAATGTCACACATCCACCGAAGCATACACATTTTTGCTACCAACAACTCTCTTGTATACCTACGTTTGGTAGGCAAACACTCTTCCCATATAACATAGTTGGACGGATCACCGTTTTATAAAACTTCTCCTTGAGTTTTAAAGGAATCTTTTTGTCACATAAAACCCCTAATGCACTTCTCCATTTGACCCATCCAGATCTAATACGAAGTACTATTTTAGCATCGATATTACCATCACTCTGAATGATGAACCTGTGATATTTAAAACTCGTTCTGTGTGGTATGACATTAGTATCAATTGTTACCGCCACCTTATGTACTATCTGGTTTCCCGAAAAGTTGCATTCTAAATATTCCGTCTTAAACCTGCTCATTCTAAAACTTTTTGATTTTAACGTATCTCTCCAACATTCTATCTCGGAATTCCTCCTTGGTCTCATCCATTAGGACAATATCGTCAGTAAATAATATACACCAAGGTACCTCTCCTTAAATATATTTGGTAAGTTCATCTAACACTAATGTGTGAACAACAAAGGGCTTAACGCAGATCCTTGATGAAGTCCAACACTAATAGAAAACGCTTCCGTATCACCCTCCTATCGTCCTTACACTAGTCAATGCTCCTTCATACATATCTGTAATTACATTAATATAGGTTATAGGAAGGCCCTTTGGCTCCAGACACCTCTATAAGAGGTCTCTAGGAACCCTGTCATACACCTTCTCCAAATCAATAAAAACTATATACAAATCTCGTTTTCGTTCCCTGTGGCATTCCACGAGTCTACGGAGTAGATGTATTGCTTCTGTCGTGGACCTACCAGGCATAAATCCAAATTGGTTGGTCGATAGAGAAGCAGCTCTCTGGATTCTCTTTTCAATTACCTTCTCTCATAGCTTCATGGTGTGACTTAATAGTTTGATGCCTCTATAGTTGTGACATTGTTGGATGCCCCCTTTGGCCTTGTATAAGGTGATCAACCTACTCAATCCCCATTCATCTTGCATTTTGGCTTACTCTAGGATCACATTAAAAAGTTGAACTAACCACTCAATACTGATAACTCCTAACTGCTTCCATACCTCTATAGGGATCTCGTCTGGCACCACGACCCTTCCGCTCCCCCTCCCTCTCAAAAACTTTGTAATTTCACCCCTCGTGACCCTTTCCCATAAGTACCTGTTAAGAACATGCTTCAACACGGAGGGTTAACTCTACGTTGCCCATTATCTCTTCATTATACAGGCCATAAAAGTATCTCTGCTATCTCCTCTTGATGGCTTGGGCCTCTGTGAGTACTTGTCTTGCTTCATCATGTATACAGTAAACTTGGTTGAAATCATTTATTCTACGTGCCCTATCTCGTGCTAGCTTGAAAATCTGTTGTGCTCCCTTTAACGTATCCAATTCCCTGTACATAGTCTCATATGCTTCTCCTCTAGCCACTGAGACAAATTTCTTTGCCTTCTGTTTTGCTAGTCTATACCTTACTCTATTAATTTCCCGCTTCACCTCTGTTGTACTTGTTAAAAGATCTTTAAAAGCTCTCTTTTTTGCCTTAACTGACCCCGGGACCTCGCCCGACTACCACCAAGCTTCCATCCTCCCTCCCCTACCCTTTGGATACCCCTTTGTATACCCTTAGGTATTTTGTGGCAGTTGCCCTCACTACGAAGGCTACACCCTCCCACATCTGATTTGCATCCCCACTCACAGACCATGTTGAATTAGACCGAACTTGAGTCCTAAATTGTTCCACCTTGTCCCCTTTTAGCCTCCACCACTTAATTTTATAACAATGAGTGGTAAAAACTGTGACCTCCATCTCTTAATTCCTAGATCCAAAACTAGCAATTTATGTCGAGTCGATATGCATGCGGTCGGAAGCACTTTGCAATCTTTGCACCATGATCTAACACATTTCCTGACAAGGAGATAATCAATTTGCGTCTTGGACATGCTACTTTGAAAAGTCACCAAGTGCGCTTCGTTTTTCTTAAATATATAATTTGCTATAAGTAACTCATACGCTACAGCCATGTCCAATAAAGCAATCCTATTGTCATTTCTGGTGTCGTATCTGAAGCCTCCATGCGCTCCTGTATATCCATCTGAACCAGCCTCTATATGCCCATTAAAATCACCTCCTAGGATGATTTGCTCCATATTAGAGAATTGTATCATCACCCCATCCAGCGCCTCTCAGAATAGACGTTTTTGTTGTACGTCTGAACCCGCTTGAGGTGCATACACGCATACAACATTGAGAACCACATTGCTAAAAACAATTTTTGCCACCATAATCCTATCATTTACCCTTGTAAGTTCCTTGAGCACTAAGATACCTACCCCATTCTGCTTTTGCGTGCTTCTCGAGTACCATAGTTTGAAACCCTCTATCTCCTTTGCTTTAGCACCTGACCACTTAGTCTCCTGAATGCAAGCTATTTGTATCCTATACTTGTATAAAATCTCCACTAATTCTAAGGACTTACCCGTTAGGGTCCCAATGTTCCAAGAGCCTATTCTCATTTTGTCATCTCCTTTTTTATCCCTGCATGTTGCACGCACCGACTCGCTTGCACTGGTTCCAACCGCTCGATTTAAAGGCATCTCTCCTGCCTCGCGTCTTTCACTCTTTCCGTAGCTCTAATCCTAAGAAGTCCTTAAAAAGCTGGTAATAATAATATCAACAACAATAAATAGAATTAATAATAAAAATAACACACATATATATATGTTATAATTAAAATAATACTAATAATAATAACAATACCAACTAATAAAAAATACGAAAAAAAGTAATAACTACTGTGCCAACTGAAGGGGTCTAATAACATACTCGATCTCGTAACAATGGAAAAGCTCACAAAGAAAATACTGAATGGTTGGCGAGAAAGTCTCCAGGCCTAGTAAGGAGAAATTCTACAGGTGGAAAGATGTTGTATGAAACACTTCCAATAATAACAACATCGATAAATAGAAATAATAATAAAAATAACAAAATATATAGATATATATAAAATAATGAAAATAATACTAATAATAATAATACTAAAAAATGCTAATAATAATAATAATAATAAAACTAATACAAATATGAAAAGACAATAAATAATTAAATAATAATAAAATAGTACTAAAATAAAACGAAGGAAAGTAATAACTAGTGTACCAACCAAATAGATCCTCAGTCCTGTATAAACACACACGTTCTTGTCATAGTGGAAGAACTCACAAGGAAAATACTGAAGAGGCTGGCGAGAAAGTCTCTGGAGATTCTACAGTTAGAAAGATTTCGCATGAAAAACTTTATGACCAGAAAAATTAAAAACCTTAACTAACAAAGGAGGTCGTGTATGACAAAGGTATGTGTTAATAACAGGAAACAAAAGGAAAAGACTGATGGGAGAGGATTATATCCTATCAACGATCTCCAGCCATAATTTACATGCAAGTACAAGGATTGACCTAAGCTGTGGCGCAGTTGGCGATATTCTTAATTAAGGGAATCACCGATTACGCAAGTTTCCAAAGTACGAAAAGCCACTTCAGCAGAGTGTTAATAAATGCCTTGCTAAAACGACAAAAAAAAAATCAAAACACCTATTCTCTCTCTCGCCATCTACAACTACAATTTGCTTCTTTCTACGTAAAGAACTCCAAACTTCACGACATTACGGGCTACGCAAGCCTAGCCTTCAAGAAGTAATACAACTATAGTTGCTAACTGTCTAATTGAAACTAGCAACTCCCGTCTACGAATACATCTAACTTACTAGTTAAGAAAAAAAATACGTTAGAAAAGGGGGACTTTGATTAAACAGACCCAATATATACAAGGAAGAAGAAGCAAAACCTCCTAACCCCAAATTGCATATCAAAAGAATTGAAAAACACAACCGAAGCCAATGGAACAACATGTATGTAGAGAAAAAGCTTCACACTCCATAAGAAATACCAATAAAATAAAACTAGTGACACCTCCTAACTAGAAAACCTCCTTTCTTGTGACATACAAAACGGAGAGCTTTAGTAAGTAACTCAAAAAGAAAGATACTAGTTGAAAAGCATGTTGTTGCTAAGCACCTCTAACACTCAGAACCTCCTATAACCATTAATAAATCAATGCAAGAAACTTACTATGATTAGGAGAAACAATGGCTACTATTCACAACATAAATAAACACAACAAACCCAGAGAATCTTGACCTCCCCAAATCTCCAAAAACACAAAACCTATATCTGAAAAACTCAGGATTCACCCCAGAAAGCGCAAGAGGGATATAAAGAGAAAGCAAAAGAAGTAACGGGGAATCTGAAGAGAGTAAAGTAGGGAGAGGAATGATATCTTACTTGCATTAATGCCAAAACGAAAATGCTTAATTGCTCACATACCTTTGATTGTTCAAGAAAAAACAACTGTTAACTCCTGGTGGGTTGTTGTTATCTGGAAAATTTCGAACCCTCATACTATTTTGAATGTGGGCTCGCCACAGTCCAGAGGTTGGCAGGCGAGAGAGACTTTTCTAGGCAACCAAATAGAGAAAAAACAATATTCTCAAAAGAAACAAACAAGTAATGAAACTGAACTTGGAAAGGCCAAACGTGGATAAGCGATGACGTAGTTAACATTGTGATGAAGAGGTTGCGAGTAGCGCTGCATGGAAAGAAATGTTTGAACGCCGACATTGAGTTGGAGAACTTTAATTCCCTTAACCATAATAGGTCTAAATATTTGATCCTGATGAGAGGTCGTGCATTAGTTGTGTCACTGTCGCTGTTGCCATCACTTGGGAGAGAAGGAACGAGTGGCGCTCTAGTTCCCCATCGCATATGTTATGTCCTCAGATGAAAGAAGTCTTAGGCGGAGTTAGAATCACTCCCTCCACCACCGCCTCGACTCCCTCCGATAGTGACGCTGACGTAGAAGCTTCAACATGAGTCTCAAGCCACACAACGCTGACTCAAGACCCAATTATTTTAAGCAAAACAACATCGTTTTACTTAGAAGAGTTAGGTCTCACGTAAGTCTAGACCAAGGCAGCTCAAGCCTAAACCTAGTTAAAAAGATTACGTTGTTCTATATTTTTAATTTAAAAAAATTGGCAGGGGTTGGCCCATTGCCATCCCTATTTATATAGAAATTAGATGTTCTAATTTAGTCCAACTTAATTTTAATTTGCAGTTCAAAAACTCACTTATAGTTGTAATCTTTTATAAATGCATGCATCAATTTCAAATTATTAGTTATCTACCTTTTAGTTTGAAGAAAAAAATCATAGCCAAAATATAATATAATTGTAGTGTCCAAATACAAGAAGTGAGTTGGATAAGAAATTACTTTCTATTTTGAAGACCAGCTTTATAATTCTAATTAAAATGATTCAAAATAATTAAATTTTATAAAAAACATATATCTTCTAAAAAAGTAATTGATGAATAAAAATTATCCTTATATTGCTAGATTGTTTCATCACTTTTCGTCGTCCTCTTTTCATTAGAGTTTTTAATAATTCAATAATTAACCTTGATTATTTACATATCTTATAATTATAATAGCATGAAAAGCCATTTTAACTTCATCATTGTGACGAGGTCTATACACATATATAATTTAAGTAATATTGTTCGTTCAAATTTTATTTTTTTTATAAAATATAAAAATGCATTTTTAACTTTATATGAATCAATATATGACATGTTTATAAGAATATTGGTAATGGATCTCCATCCTAAAGAAGGCATCTAGAAAGAAGTAAAAGAAGTAGATGAGAGAGAAGGTTTTAGAGAGAGAATTTTGGAACCTGTTATTCGTTCTTCCCCGCTCCTCCTCCAACGACTATCATAACGACTAAACAAACCGTTGAAAATCAACCATTTACAATGAGACAAGTGTTTGTTTAACACGACCACGTTTCACTTATGTGTTATTTACAACACTGCTTTGTATCTATCTACATTGCTCTTCACAGCTTCCGTTCCTACACAATTACGTTTCGCTTTGTACTTTATTTATAGAGCTACATCATATCTATCTTTATCTTCCTCCATCAGCTTTCGCTACTATCAATTACCTCCTCCTCAAGAGCCTTGTCTACAAGGTTCACCTCTGGAAAGCGTTGTTGTCTAACGTGCAAAAATTCCCAACAAGTGTCATTGTCCTTTAAAGAAGACCATTGGACTAATATCCGCATAGTTGGTCAGTTATAGCAATTCACCAATCGTCGATCCAACATAGAAATAGGTACACCAAGCATGAAATACAGAGATGGAGGTAATATTGGTGATGCCAGTTTAGAATCAGTTACCCTACGTTTCAATTGCAAAACATGAAAAGTCGTGTGAATTTAGTTGGTAGATCAATTGTGTATGCCACTGACCTTATTTTTACGGTGAATTATGTTGTCAACAAGTAGATCAACTGGGTATGCCACTGACCCTATTCTTCAGAGAATTTTGAAAGGATAATAGAACAAAGCTAATAACATTTATGAAATGTGTTTTTTTAACGCTCTATTGATTATAAGATTGTAGCTTCAAATGCACGTAATCTTCCACTGCAAAAGTTATTTCAGTGCTTCTTTTGTCAGTAATTTGTTTCATTAAGTTATTTCAGTGCTTCATTTGTCAGTAATTTGTTTCATTCGAGATGCTATGTATTTTCTTATTATTGATAAGATTGTGCAGAAAGCAAAAGAGGTGATCAAGTTCATCTACAATCAAGCATTGGACTTGAATTTAATGAGAAAGGAGTTCACCAATAGTAAAAATTTATGTCGTCCTAATATTAAAAGATTTACAACAAATTTCTTATCAATTCGGTGTTTTATTATAATGAAGAAAGAGTTAAGACAAATATTTACAAGTGATAAGTAAGTTGCATCTCAATATGCTAGGTCTAATGTTAGATTGTAGGATTCTATAATTATACTTGAAGATAATGAATTTTGGTCTCAATGTCAATTTGTCATTTGAGTTTATGAGGCTTTGATGAGGGTACTTTGTCTGACTGATAACGATGAGAAGACAATAATAGTTTTTTTTATGATGTCATAGAGAGGGCAAAAAAAGCAATCAAGGCCAATATAAGATATAAACCTTCTTTATACATACCTTATCTTGTAATCATTAATGAGAGATTCGAAAGAAAGTTTTATTTTCCGTTGTTTACAGCTAGGGAAATTTTAAATCTTAGTGTCTATCTTAGAGCCTCCAAAAAGCACTTTTGCGGTAGAAAAAAGCACTTTTAGAGTCTCCAAAAATTGAACCAAACAGGCTTTAAGTTTTATAAAGAAAGACAAAGTTTGTAGGGTAATGTCATTAACTATTACAATAGTTGTTACTCGTAAGAAATGCAATATCTCCTAAGCTCACAAATGGAAATTTATAAGGATGTTTCTTATGATTTTGGGATGCCAATTGCTATTCGTTAAAGACACAAATTTAATCTAGATATATATTTTTTTCACATCTAGAAAGCATTGTTATATATCATACAAAAATTCCAAGAAGTGTCATTGTCTTTCGAAGAAGATAACTAGATTAATATCTACGCAGTTGGTCAATTATGGCAATTCACTAATCGTCAATCTAGCACAGTAACACGTACACTACTGATGGAATATAGAGATGGAGGTAATATTGGTGATACCACTTTAGAATCAGATACCCTATTTTTTAGTTGCGAAACATGAAAAGTAGGGTGAATTCTGCTATCTACTGGTAGATCAACTGTGCATGCCACTGACCTTATTCTTCAAAGAATTTTGAAAGGACAATAGAACAAAGCTGATAACTAACATTTGTGAAATGTTTTTTTTAATGCTCTGTTGACGATAAGATTGTAGCTTCATATTCACGTAATCTCCCACTGTAAAAGTTATTTCAGTGCGTCTTTTGTTAGTAATTTGTTTCATTTGATTTTTTGTTCTACGTATATGAAACCTAGGAATATCCACCATTGCTTCCTTATCTATTAAAACTTGATCAACTACTAAGACAGAAGAATCACATGTGAAGTATGTAGTGTATATAAGGAGGTTGAAAACCATAAACTGCTTAGAAAGAAGGAACATTTATCGATAAGTGAAACGTGGTGTTATACCACCATTCAGCTAATGACAACCATTGAATCCAATGTTAAACAGTCAGACACCGAAGATAAGTTTCGATGGTATAATTGAGAATTTCTACCTGGCCATCACTTTGAGGATGATAAGCTGTCAAGAACTATAGTTTTATGCCTTGCAAATGAAACAACTCTCTTCAAAAATTACTTATGAAGACTAATTTCAAAATGTGATCCATGAAAATCTTAGCAACTTTTATGTTGTATAAGGATGGCGTATCGGAAGAAAATGAGCATAGTTGGTTATCCGATCAATGACTAAAAAATCACAAAATAACCTTCCAACAATGACAAACCATCAATAAAATC